>BJFM01001854.1:0-13843 GCA_016586285.1 Arothron firmamentum | reverse complement strand
CCTGTCCCTGCCCTGTCCCAGCCCTGTCCCTGCCCTATCCCTGCCCTGTCCCAGCCCTGTCCCTGCCCTGTCCCAGCCCTGTCCCTGCCCTTTTCCTGCCCTGTCCCAGCCCTGTCCCTGCCCTGTCCCAGCCCTGTCCCAGCCCTGTCCCTGCCCTGTCCCAGCCCTGTCCCTGCCCTTTTCCTGCCCTGTCCCTGCCCTGTCCCTGCCCTGTCCCAGCCCTGTCCCTGCCCTATCCCTGCCCTGTCCCAGCCCTGTCCCAGCCCTGTCCCTGCCCTGTCCCTGCCCTTTTCCTGCCCTGTCCCTGCCCTGTCCCAGCCCTGTCCCTGCCCTGTCCCTGCCCTTTTCCTGCCCTGTCCCAGCCCTGTCCCTGCCCTTTCCCGGCACTGAAACGGGCTTGTGTTGGTTGCCATGTTGAAACGCTCTACCTGGGCTCCTCTGCTGGTCCTGACCTGACAGTGGACACTTGTAGCGGCTCCTTTATGCTAACATGCTAACAGTTGAGTCAGGTTGGTCTTGGCTTCAACCTTCACTCAGGTCAGGTGACCAGGGCTCCTCCATGCATTTGCTGTTGGTTTTCACCATTTATTCATTTTCCATTTTTCTTATTGTTTTCATTCAAAGAACCAAGAACACACAAACTGGGCACAGACCAACAGCTGTTAGCCCCCCCCCCCCCCCGCTCGTCATCATCATCATCATCATCATCATCATCATCATCATCATCATCATCATCATGGCCTGTGTGGAATCAATCAGACCTCCGGCCCGAGTCTATGATGTGAAAATCCCGCCCCCTGCTGGTTGAGCAGAGCATTCACATGAAATAAAACAATGGCTCCTCACAATAACCCCCCCCATTACTCCAGCCCCCCAGGGGGTGAACCCCCAGTTTGAAACTCACTGACATGAGCATTCCACCCTGCAGATTATGAAGGTGAAGCAGGGGCTTGTGGGAAGTCAGTCTGGTGCTGAAGAAAAAGAGAGATTTAAAAACCACCAGTAAAGCTGAGTGGACAAGACCAAATACTAGCAGCAGTCAGTCGAAGTGAAAGAACGGCACAAAGCCACCACAGAAGAAGAAAAGATACACAGTCCCAAATTAGATTATTTCTACTGTGGTAGAAGAGTGAAATCAAGATGTCTTTCAAACCATTCCACCCTAGAAGAAACCTCAGCCTGTCTGTCTGCCTGTCTGTCTGTCTCTGGGTCCAACAGGGTCGTCCTCCGTCTCCTCCATGGTGACTTTCAGTCGTGGTTGTGATGATATTTCAGTTCCTCCTCCTGTCCCTCCTCGGAGACGTCCAGAGTCTGCTCCATCAGAATCATCTCCCTCCAAGGTAACGTGTGTGTGTGTGTGTGTGTGTGTGTGTGTGTTCAGTGAGTCATCGTTTTGAGCATGAGTAACCTCTCGCGGTCTTGCTTCTGTCCCTCAGATGATGTCAAACTTGGACAGTCCACCTGCTGTCCCTCCTCGCCAGCCCACCTGTAAGCTCTTTCTGCCGCGTTATTCCTCATCTCCACCTGAGAGCCCCCCTTCCCTCCCTCCTCGTGAGCCTCTCTCCTCCCCTCTGCACCTCCTGCCTCCTCCCCAGGGTCGCTCCCGCTGTGACCTGTTGAACCAAGCCTTTTTCCCCCCCAGCACCTCCTCTCCTGCCACCACCTGCTCCTCCTCCACGGTGTCCTCCTCACCTCCTGTCACCCCGGGCCCTTCTTGTCCTTCAAAGAAAATCCCCCTCCCCTCTCCACCTTTGCCCCTCCTCCCGTTGGACGGTCCCCCGGTTCCCCCTCGGCACAGTGTCCCTAAACTGCCCCCCAAGACCTACAAGAGGGAGTCACTAAACCACGCCCCTCTGCTGGACACACCCCCTGCACTGTGATTGGGCAGAAGAGTGAGTGGCGGCGTTATTTAAGCTAATGGGTCAGCTGATCAGAAAAACTGGATCAATGAAGATGATCAGAGGCCAGAGTGGCTGCTCAGAACCTTGGAAAGCCTGTGAGAGCTCAGCTCCTCGCAGATTAACAGTATTGGGACGATCGCAGTGCCTCCCAACCCAAACTGGGTCTGAGGTGGTGGTATACCAGCCCCTGGTTCTGCTTCAGAACCACAGAGGTACTGTTCTGGTTCTGGTCTACCCAGTGATGTAAACCACATGATTGTAAACAAGGGAATAAACACGTTTGTACCGGTGAGCTTGACGCGCTGCTGCAGTGTTTCCATGAGCAGACAGGGGGCGCTACACTTTACTGCAGATGACTGAGAGAGTGTGTGTGTGAGTGAGTGTGTGTGTGTGTGGATAATGAATGCCTTCATTTCTCTTGGTCCTGAGGGGGGGACACGGTCACTTCGTGTCACTGACTATTTGCCAACCGCAGCTCAAACACGCTCTGACAGCAGCTCACAGGTCGACCGTTGCCATAGAAACTGTCACAAACTTGATTCCACACTAGCTCAAAAATGCCTGCAGGTTTATTTCACACCTGTGAGGAGGCCCCGCCCTCTGACCGGTGCCCCTCACACAAACACTGGCGGGTGGAGAATTGAGAGAAAGGAAGTGGTGGTTTTTTACTTGGTAAGCAGAAGTGAGACAGGAGGTTGGCAGCTTCGATTCCGGGCCCGTCTGCGCGCTGTCCTGCTCCAGCTCAGGGGTTCTCCTGGAAGCTTTGCTGAAGCTCGTCAGACTGGCAGAGTCTGGCTCGGTTTACCAGCTGGGTTCTAGCTCCGACTCCAGCTCGGGTCCTTCCACAACCAGATTCTGGATCAGTTTCTGAATGCGGTCCAGGATGATCTGGTTGGAGCTGCAGCAGTCTTCAGGTCTGTAAGGGGCCCCAATGGTCAGGACCCCGGCCACCCTCAGATGATCTCCCTCCTCTTCCACAGGAACCTGGTTCTTGAGCAGCCAGGTCCGAATTCTGCTCCTCCTCCTCCTCAGCTTTTCTGGGCTCAAGCGTCGGATCTCTGGGGGAAGGAAGCAGGCCTGCAGACGTTCAGCGGTCTCCTGGTCAGCTGTCTGCAGGACCTGGACCTGTTCCACGGCGTGACCCATCACTACTCGCACCGTTGCGCCACCTTCCTTCCTGAAGTTGAGCAGGACCAGGCTGGAAAGAGGGCAGCACAAACAGCTTCACAAATCACTGGTGGTATGACGTCACAACTGACATGCTCAAACACGCACAGGACCCGTCAATGCGCGACATACAGCAATTTGAGTGATGACGTCAGCAACCAAGAGCTTCCGGTGAAACGTCACGTGGCGCCTTGAATTTTGTGAGGTGGCTAAATGGTAAATTAATCGATTCAACCCTAAAATAGGTTGTTCTAATTCTCTTAATAGGTTGGAGTAGAAGTTGGCAAACTGATTAAAGAGGTGAAAGGAATGAAAGTTTAAATTTCAGCGTGACGAGAGGAGGACAGCTGAGCAGTGCTGCACCCGTCAGACTTCCGCTTCCGCCAAATGCGGTTTAAGTCAACAACGAGTCCAAAAGGACCGTTCTGACCCAAAGCAGGCAGAACCGTGCCTGAGGCCGATCTCTGGTGCTTTATCACCACACTCTCTCTCTCTGTGTGTGTGTGTGTGTGTGTGAGAGGGTGCGCGTCACCTCGCGGAAACCGGGTCCACGGTCTGCAGCCACCCACGGAGCTCTTCTTTGTTTCCCAGCGTCACCATCACCTGTTTGGTAACATAACGACTCCATATCAGCGGACCTAAGAGAGGCCAACCACACTGCATCACTGTCTTTGTGCAGGTTTGATGACTTGAGAGCTTCACCGGCTTTTAAAACCCTCCGTAGGAAACACGAGCGTGACGGTGGTTCCGGGCCTGCTCCAGCAGGTGTGGCTCTCTGGTGACCCCTGCTGGCAGATATTAGAAAGGCCAAAAACAAACTGAATTATTTTTTTACTTCTACTTTTGAGGGAAAAGAAATGACACTGAAAAGACACACTTATATGTATTAAGCCTAGTGTTTGATTTTGAGGTGAAGATTTGTCACCATTTAATTGAATTTGTAAATGAATTCACAGCCATTCAGCAACATCAGTTGTCTCACATATAACTGCTGCAATTAGAGAGTTTGCTGGGGGCAGAGCTTGAAAATATATGCCCTAACACTAATGGTCCACAAGGGCTATATTTTCAAGCTCTGCCCCCAGCAATCTAAGAACTGAAGAAGCCTTCTGGAGAGGAAGCCAAACGTCTTCAAGGAAACCTGAACAAGTCCAGTTGCACGCAGAGACCTAACTTTAGATGTATGTGCTGTAATATCTTCTCTACTGCAATTACACAAGTTTGCACATTCATAATTACATTGGGTTTACGTTCTTGGTCAGTCCAGTTTGACAACATTGTTATTTTGACCTCAGTTGGTGTCTGAGGCTTGGACGTATATATGGAAAGTAGCTGTCTATCTATCTGTCTGTCATCTTTCTATCTGAAATTCAGACCCATGACCCAGTTACCGTTTCCATGATATCAGTGAGAACCCACATGTGGCTGCTGGCTGGAGCTGGAGAAGAGTCAGGTGATGTTAAAGTTCTGGTCTGAATCAGCACCAGCTGCTCCTAGAATAAACTGATTTGATGGACAATATTGATCATTTCACCTGCTGATGAATCAAACGTGATTTGAGATGTTAAACCAAGATATAGAATTTATAACTTTGCAAATCGTATGGCTTCAAAACTAAGCTGTTTCCTCTGATGCTGACGACGGTAACACCCATTTTATACAAGCCACGCCCCAATGTGACATCATGCATTTAGTCCTCAGCATTTTCAACTGAGTGTGACTGAACACACAGCTGTGGAATCCACACAGACAAGAAGAAATGGCTGAACCCACCAGCAGCTCCTCATTAGCCAACAACTCTTCTTCCTCACTCCGACAGCTTACACACGCCGGTAAGTCCCTAACCCTAACCCTAACCCTAACCCTAACCCTAACCCTTTCTCAGTCATGTGATGGTACACTCTATGGCTGACCGTTGTCATGGAGATGGCCCTCTCTAGTGATCCTGGATGCATCATGTATTCAGGTTATCCTGCCAATCACCTGCTGACTGGCTCACCCAGCTTTTCTTTGTATGAATTCAAACAGACAATAATAACTAGTAATAACTGCTTTTACTTAACTTCATTATAGGTGTTTCTGTAGTAGTAGTCATGGCAACTGTAACGTAGAGCGCTGTCACGGTAACCTCTTTTGAATTGTTGATCTATGTGTTATTGTGTACATTGTGTGTTGGATCATTATCTGGCCTGCTAATTACTCACCAGAAGATGTGGGAACCCGTCGGACCGATTTCAGGTCTCACAGCTGTGACAAAGATCTATTGTTTGTTTGCTAATCTGATCAGCTGATGGATGTGGGAGGTTAATCTTGCTGAAGGACTGATCGGCATTTATGGTGTCACATGAGTGCAGAGTTTCACCCGTTAAACCTGATAATGACATTATTCTGTTTTCACCCATATGAGTGAGCCCTTTGGAATTAGCGGGACTGCTTTAAGGCATACATGTTCTTGAAAACTGCAGTTGCATGCACAGAGTAAACCCCCACATGACCTGATGTATGTGCTGCTGCTCACCTCTGCCTGGGGGTGAAGCAGGAACGATGGGCCAGTTGGGGGCTTCACGTTCTGCCTGACTGCGCACTTTCACCTTTCGCATTTCCTTTCCTGAAATGAGAAAAAAAGAGAATTTGTTAGGGTTAGGTACATTTTTGAAAATATGATTAATCAGGATAAATACACAGTTATCATGTGATGAAATATTGGGAATAATCAACTCCAAAGATCACCCACGCCACCACTAAAGTCTGCTCCTGCTGACGACCTCCGATGAGCCGGAAGGATTTGTCCGTCTCAACGGAGCCACGCAAACCGTTTTCATCATGGTCCAGTCATCAATGAGGACGAGTCTCCGAAAGTCTTCATTTTCAGCGAAATCATTCATTTATTCCTCCCTTGGTGCCTCCACAGTCTTCCAGCTTGTTCACTGGAAAGAGCCAAAGAAGACTGCAGCAGCATTCGGTGCATCCCTGCTGGTCCTTGTTGCCGTGGCGACGCTGTCCGTCATCAGCGTGGTGTCATACCTGCTGCTGACCTGCCTCTGTGTCACCATCACCTTCAGGTGAGGCCACGGATCGACTTGAAGAACATTTAGACAGAAATACATTCTTTCCTTCTGCCTCATTGGTAAACTTCTCCTTCAAAGCTGAGTCTGACAACCTGGCTGTGACGTCCTGACAGCCTCCTGTCTTCTGTCTGTGCAGAGTTTATAAGGCAGTCATCCAAGCAGTTCAGAAATCAGACCATGGACATCCATTTAGGTAGCACACACACACACACACACACACACACACACACACACACACACACACACACACACTGTGACCCTTCAACTCCTCTCCTCTGCTGACTGGGACCCTCCCACAGGTCTCTGTTGGACCAGGACATATCTGTGTCCTCAGAGTGGATCAGGTCCCTGGCTGATCAGTCTTTGGTCCATGTAAACTGGTTTGTCAGTCAGACCAGGAGACTGATGCTGGTGGAAGACCTGGTAGACTCTCTCAAGGTTAGTTTGATCGAGATTCTAAAACTGATTGTTTCAGTATGTAAAAATAGACAAACACTCACTGACAGATGAATTAGTAGATATAATCTAACCCAATGGTTTTTAATTACTACTTGTTTGTAAAAAGAGACTTTGTGTGTGTGTGTGTGTGTGTGTGTGTGTGTGTGTGTGTGTGTGTGTGTGTGTGTGTGTGTGTGTATTTTCCTTGCCTTCTTGTGTAAGCTCTGAACCAATTGATGGTTACTTCTGGGGTTGGTTGGTCTGTTTGTGGTGATAAAACAAGAATGATGTTTTGAGGCAGGAGGTTAGAAAAAGAATTGTGAAAAAAAGCTTTTAACGTTACATAATTCGAATCCAATTTTCTCAGGCCTCCTTAGCGCCCTCTGGCGGCCCCAAACCCCCAGAGAGGGTAAAGGCCATTTGTGCCAACACTCCTGTGAGCAGGGATGGATGGATGGATAGATGGATATACAGATATATAGATAGACAGATGGGTTAGGGTTAAATCCAACCAGATCCCAGTTTGTGACTATTTAAACTCATTTAAATTCAGACCAATCTTGGGATTTAGATCATGTATGTCTTCAGTCTTCCCCAAGTCACTTCAGAAGATCTTCTAAACGTTCTCCTCAGGTGGCTGCTGTCATGTGGATAATGACATATGTGGGAGCCATCTTCAACGGCGTCACACTTCTCATCATTGGTAGGTCTTTCCTGAAAAGTGTTGATAGTTTGAAAAATTGATTTTATTCAACAGTAACCCTCAATTTGTGTTTAGCCGACATCGTATTCTTCACCACTCCACTGATCTACCAGAAGAAAAAGGTACAGATGTGATATTATTATTATTATTATTATTATTATTACTATTAATATTATTATTAGTAGTAGTACTAGCGTTATTATTACTATTGTTATTATTATTGTTGTTGCTGCTGTTCTCATCATTACTGCTATTATTATAGTCAGTGTTAACAGCTAAGTAGAAAGTGAGCCATCAAAGTGTCTTTGACTAATTTGACGGCTCACTTTTGACCTTTGTTGAGTGCATAATTGGTCCCTGCAAGGAGGATCAGCCCTCATTATGTGTGCTCGTGTTCAGGCACAGATTGACCGATACATCGAGTTAATTCAGTCCAGAGTGGAGGAAACGAAGCACAAGTGAGTTTTTATCAGTAGTCACAGGTAAGAAGAAGACACAAATGTGTTTGAAAGGTGAGTTCAGAAAGACCAGTTTCAGAGCTGGTCTGGACCCACCGTCATTAGTTCTGAGTGGAAATGTTAGCTGGAACCTGTTGAACACCAAAACAAATAATATTTTATTGTCACTGTCGCCAATGCTTTCATTGCGAAAATAACCAGCATATAATCAGTGTAAGCAGAGATGAGACAGAGTGAAAAGATCTCAGATATATAAGCACAAGTTCAGTCGTTTACACCTTTGTTCATGTACGATTCTGAGGGTGGCCCTTCACAAGTGGGCAAAGAGGACAGATAAGGCAAAGCTGTGGAGGTGCAACCTGCCGCCACATCAGTGTTGCTTTGAAATCAGACTTTCTGATTGTTATAATGAAGCTCAGTTAAGATCACTGCAGATTTCAGCAGCAACACAACAGCTAATTATCCTCACTCGCTAATTTCTGTAGAACTCATTTGGTTGAAAGGTGGAGCTGCACAAAACTGAAGGGATATGTGTTTCCAGGCTGCAGGACCGGTTACCTGGAGCTGTTAAAAAGGTCAGAGCTGAATGAGAACTGACCTTCATGCACCTCCATCCCAGCAGTCCATTTGTCAATGATTCATCTGCTTAAAGTATTTAAATAAAAATCTGAGTCCCCACAGCAAAGTGGTTTTTCTTGGTGATGGAATTTTTATATTAATTACCGTATTTTCCGCACTATAAGGCGCACCTAAAAGCCTTTAATTTTTTTCAAAACCCGACGGTGCGCCTTATAATTTGGTACGCCTTATATATGGATCAATATTGGTTCATTGTGGCTACCGTAGTCAGGGGGCGTGGCCGAAGTAACAGCAGTTAAAAATGGCAGGGAGTTCCAGTCCCACACCATTTGCACTAACGTTTGATTTACCGTAGCGCTGTTTTACGTGTTTACTGAATCGAGGAAAAGTTCCCCTCCACGTTTGTGAATGCACTAACTACGTGATAAACCTTGCGGTTGGTAAAAGATAAACTGTGTTGCGAAAATACTACGTCACTGACGTTACCTTGAGGAAAAAAATAACCATTTGAACCGTGACAAATGGAGCTGGAAATACATTGTTTTCAACGAGGGCGGCGCAAATAAGAGCTACTGGTCCGTACAGTGCCGGATTTTGAATGCACGAACTTGTTTTGGAGTGAACGGAGTTGTCAGAATGCTGGTTTGTATTCTATTACCGGGAATAAAGTTTGACTGACTGACCTATCTGACTGTTTTGTTGATATTTCCTTTAGCACAGCTTCATCTAGTGGATGCATAATGCAACCGCAGCCACTACAGTAGTTTCTATTCTACGCGCCTTATAGTGCGGTGCGCCTTATATATGAAAAAAGTTTCAAAATAGGCCATTTATTGAAGGCGCGCCTTATAATCTGGTGCGCCTTATAGTGCAGAAAATACTGTACATTTCCCACAATGCAACAGTGACGCACCGAGTGGTAGGCCGCTTCATTTCAATATTTATTAGCACACTAGCATAACAGTAAAGTTAACTTTCAGATACCCATCAAAAATGGCAAAATGGAAGGTGGACACAGGGAACTGGGGATTTCAAACAAGGTGGGAGTCGGAGTACATGTTCATGGAGGTAGCTGGAAAACCTGTGTGTCTTATGTGTGGAGGAAGTGTGGCGGTACTGAAGGAGTATAATCTGAGACGACATTATGAAACGAATCACGTGGACAAAAACAAGAATATGGACATGGAACAAAGGCTACAAAAGGTTGAGGAATTAAAAGGAAGCCTCAAATCTCAACAGGCTCTGTTCAAAAAAACAAAATCACAAAACCAGGCTTCTGTTAAGGCCAGTTTTATTTTGGCGGAAGAGATCGCTAAATCAGCCCGGGCATTTACAGAGGGGGATTATATATTGGAATATATTTGTTAGGTTTTCAGTAGGTTCAATTTTGTTCACTAGAGTATATGCTGTCATTTTAAAAATTTTCAATGAACATTCGATCAGTCCGGCCTTCGGCTTGTAGCTAAATTTTTTTATTTGGCCCTCTATCCATTTGACTTTGACACCCCTGATTTAAAGTATACCGGCACACTGGTGAACTGACGGACACAGAGCTGCTCTGAGTTGAAAGGCTGACCCAGAGCAGTGGAATCAGGGTACATTTATACAGGGGAAACAAAAGGCAGTGATTGCATATGTAAATACAGCAGTGTCACACAGGAGCCGGGAAGACCGGGGAGACAATAAGGGCTAAGCAGGGGGTCTCTGTCATTTGGGCATAGGCCTCAGCATCAAGGGAGGTCAATACAGGTTCCTTGATTAAGGTGTTAATCAAGGATGAGAAATACAACAGGAAAGGGGCACACAAGACAGTAGGGGTAGGAAGGGAAAACAGTGCCATTTGTGTGTGGACTTCAGGATCAAAGGGGTCTCCAATTAAGATGATAACAGGAGGAAGGATATGGAGGGGGAAGGGAGACTAGAAGACACCAAGAAGTGAGAAGTCTTGGTGGGTGAGAGAGACGCTCCCAGGTAATAGAATGCGGATACATTTCTAATACACAAAACAGGTTAATACATTCTGAAATACCAGCACCTAAACTGTTTTCTTCCTCAGGATGCACATTGAATAAAAGGAGAAGGACAAGTGCATCTGCATCTCCTATCATTTTTTAAATAAGGACAGTCAAGAAGAGAGTGCTGATGATGATATCATGAAGAATAACAGTATAGGTAACTGTTTTTATTTAATTTTCAGTGTTTTAAAAATCATTTCACTAAAGACGTAAATACCCTGGGCCTTCAAAGACAGATATGTTGTTGTAATGCTTTTGTTCATTTTCAACTGATACTAAAGCACATGTTTTCTACAGATCCCATGATATATTTTTTTCTCCCATGAGGTGGGTCACCAAAACACTCCATCCATCTGCTCGTGGTCTGGCCCCTCTGCCAAATTTTAAAACCCATTGTGGCCCACTCGTCAAAAATTTTGCCCACACCTGGGTTAGGAGGTTTTTGAGCTCATCAGGAATCAGTGCGGCACACCTGGATGCCACCTCCAAACTACCTGGCATTCAGGTAAGTGTGGAGGACTTTAGAAACTGCTGAGTGATGTGTTGTTGGTTCTGATGTTGTTGATTTCTTTAGCAATTTTCCTAACTTTAAGATTGACATGTTTGAAATTGTATTTTTACTGTTTGTTATTGTTTCTACAGCTGTTAATGGATGTAATGGTGCAGCAGAATGGATCAACCTTTCAGACCTTCAGGCAGGGCCAGAGATCTTTGGGGGGGGGGTTACAGTAACATTAATGATCGTACAAACAGGACAACAGGTAATACGGATTCAAAACATAGATCATGGACGCAGTGATTCTTACGATCAGGTTAACACTTTACCATAAGGCATATGGTGGGTAATTAAAGGATTAGGGTCTGCAGGAAAATGTCAGATTACGAGAGTCAGATTACGAGGGGGCACTAACATCCTCCAATCACACGGACTAAAGCAGGAGATCCACCTTCATGCTATCTGGATGTTTGTACAAAACTGTCACGGAGAAAAAAAAAAGGTCATTAGACCCAGTGGACTGACACACGCTGTTGTTGATCAGGGAAACCGGTCTGATCCAGAGCTCTGGATTTCAAATGATTTTGCTTCTTTGGGAGTGAATCCCACAATTATTAATTTGGACATTACGGCCTGGCTCATCATTAAAGTTGATGGTTGAGGAGACGGAAACGTTTCCCTGCAGAATGAAAATGAAGTTGAGGTAAAGTTGTGTTAACAGAACACGTTTTAAAAGGATTCATACCGAAACCAGATTCGTCATGGTGCCCCAGAGTGGAAGGAGGGTGACAAAATACAACATCAAATCCAGACTTCATTTCTGTCCTCATACAACATGTTTATGTTTAACTGCAGAGAACTTTTGCTCCAAGTGTAATATGTGAAGCACCTGGCACCATGCTGCCCATCCTTTTCCCCTCCTCCACCTTCTGCCTGAAACTAAATAACATTTTATTAAAAATAACTTAAAAAAAAAGAAGATCACATTTCAGAATGGATTATCAATTTATTGTTCATTATACATTGTTGATGAAAAAAAAAAGGAATATTGTACTTAACCCACTGTAAGTAAAAGAAATGAAGCTGCACATTTGGTTTGGTGTTGCAGTTTTTTTTAATTTTATTTTTATAACATAAATAGGTTATACAAATTTAAATAAAATTAAATTCTGCATTAAAGCAACATGAACTAAGGAAGAAAAAAAAGCCCCACATGGTTCTACATTCATTGAAATGTAGTTCAGGTAAGACTCTAAATGGACAGTGAGCAGGGAAGAGCATATGGCTGCTGAATTATGGTTTTTGATCATTAGATCATGAACAAGTCTGCGTCAGAGATCACTGCAACATTTCACACCAAGCTATGGTCAAAGTCCAGACTACTGGACATAGAGTCAGTCAGAGTCGTGCAAGTAAATGGTAATAGCGGCAAAAAGAACGACATTAAACCAACGACGGTACATACATTTCTCCAACCACAACAATGCAATTCTGAAGCGCTAAAAGTGAAACAACTAAAAGATCCTAATTCGCGTTTGTTAAATGAATTAACAGCCGCAGCAAGAAAGAGGAATGCGCTAACCTTTCAAGAACTGTAGAAGGAAGACAGTTTTATTGGTCGCTCTTATTTATAGGTTAGGTGCGTCAGAGAATATGTTGTTTGAAGGACCGCAAAGTTCTCATTGACCAATGAGACACCTTTATGTTGCTACATGCGGATTTCCTGACCAATAGAAAGGGTGGTGTGTTATCATACTTTTTTTTACTATAATATTAAGGATTAGTTATAAGTGTTTCACTCACACGAAATTCAACCGTATCTGTCATTATAGAAACACACATAAAATCCATTAGATAGTCGAGACTAAGAGAGTTAAGATGATCTTTGACCAGAGTCACGTCAACGTAAGATACTTTGGGTTAAACATCTGCTGTAGGAAAGAAAATATCTCGCATTACACAATTGTTCCAGGCCAGCTTATCACAGACAAAACAACAACAAAAAACAAAACAAAAAAAACGTGATCAATTGAAGGTACATCCTTTTGTGATCGTGGGATTTTCTTGAATTATTTAGCTTCAATCAGAAGAGAAACGACAAACAATTACTAATTAGAATGGAAGCATTTGACTTTTTCCCCACAACCCTCGAACGCATCTCCTTCTTAAATGTTGCAGACCCGCCCACGATGGGCACTCCATCTTCCATGCCAGGTAGGAACACTTCTCTTTTTCTGCTGCTGGTTTTAATGACAGCTTTTTAATGCTGAACGACGACTTTTATACTGTAAAATTGTTTTGTGGGGCTAATGCTTTGGAATTCCACTATTTTGTGATTAGTTTGATGATGTTGGTGGTTTTGGATGAGGTTCAGTCTAATCAGGGCGTTTCCCCACATGGTGAGTGCGTGAACATACTGCTGCTTAATGGAAAGCTCTGCTTTGGTTGAATTTAACAATTCTGCTGTTTTAAATTAATTCCTGCTGTTGGTTAAAGTGTATGATGCTTTTTGAAATTCAAATGATAATGCTGGAGTAAATGCTGAAGAGGTCTCTTTAGGGTTTAATTGTTTTGTGGCGCGAATGCTTCGGAATTCCGCCATTTTGTGTTCGCGCTCGGAGAATTGGCGGCTTTTCTTTAACGTCTTTCTATTTTTATATGCTTGTTTCCCATGGACAAAGGCATGCATTTTGTTTTAGCTCATAATGTTGCTTTTCTTATAATATTTGAGTTATGTCATTTCCTTTGTGGTTACTTGTTGGTTAGTTTCACGTTGATGGTTTCAAAAGAGGTTAAGTCTTATCAGGGCTTTTTAACTGGTGAGTGGTGAACATGCTGCTGCCTCATGTAATACTTTTCTTAGGCGGATTTAACAATCCTGCATTTTTAAGTAAATTGCTGCTGCTGGTTTAAGTGTATGATGCTGTTTGAATTTAAAATGATAATGTTGGATTAAATGCTGAAATAGACCTCTTTAGGGTTTAATTGTTTTGTGGCGCGAATGCTTCGGAATTCCGC
>BJFM01001852.1:30626-45081 GCA_016586285.1 Arothron firmamentum | reverse complement strand
ATAAATTCCATGACCTCGTCTGTCTGCAGGGACGAGGCGTCGGGTTTCTGTTATGTGAATGATGCCGTGTTGGGAATTCTCAGACTGAGAGAGAAGTATGAGAGAGTCCTTTACGTAGACATTGACCTGCATCATGGAGATGGTACGCACTTAAATACATTCCTAATCATAACTATTTGACTGTTTTTGTTCTGAACCATGTTGAGTTTTGCAGGTGTGGAAGATGCCTTCAGCTTCACATCCAAGGTCATGACCGTCTCTTTGCACAAGTTCTCTCCGGGATTTTTCCCAGGTGAGTCTTTGGATTAAAGATCTAAAAATATGTGTACCCTTTAAAAGGTGTAATACTGCGAATGTGCATGTTTTTAGGTACAGGAGACCTGTGTGACACAGGGCTCGGTAAGGGCCGCTGGTATGCTGTCAATGTGCCGCTGGAGGACGGCATCAAGGATGACAGATACTATCAGATTTTTACCAGGTACAGACATGTTTCATGGACCAACGACCAGTAGCTGAAGATGGAACTGCAGTCTTCTTACAGCAATGTTCTGCCCACGAGTCATCACTGAACCTTCACAGGTGTCTGGTTTTTGTGTTGTTTTGCAGTGTGATGCAGGAAGTGTACGCACACTTTAACCCCGAGGCGGTCGTCATGCAACTGGGCGCCGACACCATGGCAGGCGACCCTATGTGCTCCTTTAACATGACCCCGGTCGGGGTGGGCAAGTGTCTGCAGTACGTCTTGGGGTGGCAGCTGCCTGCGCTGCTGCTGGGTGGAGGTGGGTTTGAGGTGTATGTTTTCACTAGTGATTGTCAGCCAGATTGCTAACGATAGATAATATGTTTATGTGGGGTTGCATTGGCTTTGAACCAGAGCTTAATTAAAATTACAGTGCACACACACACACACACACACACACACACACACACACACACACACACACACACACACACTACAAGGCTCCAGGGCCCCCCCAAGCCTTGGCCAGATGATAGCCGCTACCTCTACAACACAATGAAGCCCTTTTTCTCAACTACAATCCCAGCTCTCTTCCTACATACTTTCCCTCTATTATATCCTCCTCCCTTCCTTGGCTCTTGTCATCCTCTTCCTCCTTCACTCTTTCCATCGCTCTGTTGTGTTAGACCTTTCTTGTCAGGGGTCCTTGGCTGATATCTGCTCTTGGTTACCAGGTGGTTATAACCTGGCTAACACGGCCCGCTGCTGGACGTACCTGACGGCGGCGGTGCTGGGAAAAACCCTGTCTTCCGAGATACCAGACCACGAGGTAGGACGACACACACACTTCTCCTCTGTTTCAGCCACAATCACCCACACGGTCCCGCACGGGCACAAGTGAGCTCATTCATGAAACGGCCAACAGACATGAAAAACACAAACATACCCCCTTGTATTCCCCGTCTGCTGAGTCACTCCGTCTAATCAAAGATGGCCGCCTGCTTCTCAATAAAGACGTTTGTCTTCTGATGACGGCCTGTGTGTGTGTGTGAGGGAGGGAGGAGGTTTAAAGTGTTGACAATTCCTCTCAGTCAGCCTCATCCAGCACAAAGTCCCATTTATCCCCTCTTATTTGGGATTAAGGTGAACTTTTCCGACTTTGAATGTCAGTTTTATGCAGGTTTGTGACGCCTTTGTTAGCTGCTTGGCTAAACATGCGACAAACATGGTATGATTTTACATCCTCACCTGAGCTCATATGATTCATTATGCTCAGATTGAGTGAGTTGTTTTCGTATATACACAGTTAATATGCTCCAGAAGAGCTCATTAAAGAAAGGAGGGACCATTTTTTCTAATTAAGTGAATTGGTTAATCAAATACGGCCGTCTACGTGCACAGCGAAGGAGAGCAGGCGGCGTGTCTTCCGGAAAATGCAATCTGCTTGCAGAGCTGTGGAGTCTGTGACGAGCAGGGCTCACACATGTTTGACAAAAAGTCCTGATGTTTTATGACCCAACCAGCCTGTGGAAAGCAAATCCAACACCCCAGAAGAAGTTTAAAAACGGATTTTTTTATTTATTTTTTTTAAAGATTTAATGTCCTTTTTAGACCCTCGACCATTGTACCTGTCCTCACACACACAAAGGGTCTCTTTCTCCTTGTCTTTGTCAAATGTAATGAATAAGTGTGTATGTGTGTGTGTGTGTGTGTGTGTGTGTGTGTGTGTGTGTGTGTGTGTGTGTGTGTGTGTGTGTGTGAGACCACAATAAAGGCACCTCTTGTTTCTCCTCATCAGTGTCCGACGGCCCTAAATAGCCTTTAACCTCATTAAGAAGCACTCACTGAAAACAAGGCATGTATCCATGCGGGCAGCTGCCACAGATGATGAAAACGAGAGGACACACACACACACACACACACACACGCTTGTACATCCATCTTTGTGAGGACTTTCATAGGCATAATGTATTACCGAGCTCTTTACCCAACCATCACAACTAGGCCCGGGACTCTAACCCAACCAAGTTTGGTTTTTCTCAGCCTGAGAACTTTGCTCAATGTTTGATTTTTGTTGCTAATGCTCAGTGTGTGTGTGTGTGTGTGTGTGTGTGTGTGTGTGTGTGTGTGTGTGTGTGTGTGTGTGTGTGTGTGTGTGTTCATGGGTCCATCTGTGGCCGTTGTGCTCGATAAGAGGGGCATTTATCCACGATGACCAACTCAAGCTGAAGTTCCAGTGGCCCAAAGAACAAACCCTACCTTTGTGTGCCGCTTTTGTTGCCCATGTGTGTGTCCACTCCTTCTCTCCACAGCCACACGAGTGCACATGTTCATTTTCGTGGCCTGTTTTACAACATTTTTAGATATTGTTGGATGGCTGAATGTCCTTCATTGCAGAGGAAGAAGGTCATTATTTGGGGGGAAACACTCAGTTAGCGAGCTGTGCTAGCTGAAGGGTTGCTCAGTTTGGTTTCCTTTGGGTGGGGAAGAGTATATTTATCTTTTCTATTATTCTTGAGTGTGCTAGCTGCTTTTGTGGAATGCACAATTACTGAGGTGAATTATTTCAAAATGTTTATCTCATTTGTTGTCCACCGCAACAATAGCGCCGGGATGATCGGTGATTACAAGACATAATATGACATATCAGATAACCAGCACAATAGTTCTGCTTCTGTCACGCTTATTAAACAATATCTTCTAAAAACATGGGAAAAAAATCTCTGAATCGAGCCCGCAGATCAACAGCCGTTGACCTCCTGGTGGTGATTGTATTGTCTGTTAGCGTTTAACTGACCCTGACTGACCTCTCATTGTGTGACGGCGGTGGAGTCGATCTTTGTGCAAATCAGAGGTCAACGACGATGCGGGTGCTAAAAATAACCACAGGGATCAAAGGTTAATTGGTGGTAATGACTGCACAAGCGTGGGAATTGCCTTCTGTGGTTTTGATTTTGTTTGTACTTGGCCCTTAGATTCACGCTAAATGTTAGCATGCTAATTGACGTAATGTTTTCAGCAGCTGCAGTGCTGTGTTGATGAGTGGAGATGTGGCCAGCACGGAAAAAGCGTTTTCCACGTCGGTGGTCTGTTTAACAGTCTTTGGTAAACACCCGTCCTTGTAACCATCTTCAGTCGCTCTCGCTGCCCCGCCCCAGACACTTCTTCGCCTGTAATTTTCTCTTCCGTAGCAGCTGAGTCCCTCCCAGCAACGCCGCTTCATTAAAAAATAAACCAAGGATTTAGACTTCCTGTAGCCACCGCTGTGCTGCCTGCAGCGGGCCTACACACTACACACACACACACACACTATGAAGCGAACCTTCCCAGCATTGTCTCAGCTTGTCTTCGTGCACGGAAAGCCGTTTTTTCCCCCCATCCTGGATGGTTTTAATTGTCTGTTCTGGGTCGGTTGTTCTATCTCAAAGTTGGAAAATCGCGCTCTGCTCAGAACTGCGTCACACAACCTGTCCTCCGTCCAGTGGCTGACGGCGATTCCACCCGTCTGTGTTGGAGCAGCACGTGTCGGTGCAAATGCGTCTGTCTCCGAGCCGCACAGGAAGGGAGGACGTTCCTAGGCCCAGATTGGCAGCAGGGAAGCGCTCCGCCTCTACGCTTCCGACTTCCTCTTTTCCTGTCTGCAGCCACTTCCCGACCTACCCCTCGCCGCCGTCAGGGACGTGTCGGCTCCCAGAGCCACAGTCTGAATGGCCGGAAACGTCACCGGAGCCGAATGCGTGCGTGCTGGCAGAGAGATTTGATAAGACCCAAAAACATGGAGGACAAACCGATGCTAGCCTCAGCCAAGGTTGCTTTTCAATGTACGATGCGTGACTGAGAATCTGAGCTGCAGCCTGGTTCAGATTAGGATGGAAAAAAACCAGCCCCTTACTGCTCCCACTCCCAAACACCTGCGCGCGCTGGCTGGGATCTAAAAATCCTTCAACCTCTCCTTTCCAAAGGTTTAAAAACAACAACGCAACCATGCCTTAAAAGGAGAGGCGAGGACGGGTGAAAAAGAGGCGCTGATGTAAACGGTTTGGATGGTGGGAGAGCGTCCAGGGGCACAGGCGGGGCGGGGTGGGGGGGGGAGGTTGGTGGTCCGTGACCTCTGCATCAGGCCATTTTTCTCAACCTGTTGAAAATATTTATGGGATTGTATCTTGGTTGCAGACAGACATTTGTTTTCCCGGAGATGTTTTCCTCTCCGCCAGGCTCGGCATCCTTCAGAGCAGGAGGTCCCCCGATCACTGAAAACAGACACACACACACACACACACACACACACACACACGCACACACACTATTTCACTGTTTTGATATCCTACCAGTTTAATCAGTGTTGCCCAGCTTTAAGTAGACATTAAATGTCAAAGTTCGTGCTCCTGAGGCACATTTACGTATATAAATATGTAACATGTATGACAGGCTGTTTTCACTGCCCCTTTTTTAAATAAATGATGACATTCAACGTGCACTTTGCATCCAGCCCAGCGTTTTCCGTCCAAGCAGAACCAGTGACTGATGCCCAGAATGTCCGTGTCGAAGGTCATGGTAGAAACTAGCCGTCTATTCATCATCTGCGTCCCTGCCGGAGACTCTGGAGCCAGTCAGCTGGTACAGTCTGTCCAGGTGACGTGCGCGGAACCAAATGTCTGTCTGCTCTAATGTAATCTACATATGTTGTGGGAACTTTGGCTTTTCTTCTTCGCTTCCCTTCATCATCCAAAGCAAACATGCAAGGCAGCAACAGAGCCTGTGATTGTGTTTTTGTGACGGCGGGTGATGGAGCACTGGGTTCGTGGGAATGCAGTGTGTGTGTGTGTGTGTGTGTGAGGCAACGACTGTCTTATTAACTGCTGTGTTGCAGTACCGTGCTCTGCCTGTAGAGGCGATCGAAAGTTGCTGCTGCCTCCTCAGTTGATGGAATAAATCTATCTTCAACGTAAACTAGCAGATAGCGTTCCATCTTCCCTCCGTGGCTTTCACGACTATCCCTGCCATCGGACTGACGCACTTGTGGTTGGGCCCGGCCCTCCAGTTTGTTTTGCCATCACGACGCTAAGTCTCGGATTTGGGGGAAATGTGTTTTTGCAACCGACGTGCTCTCTGTTCTTACTCCCGGGCCGACCTTGCTGACTGGATTCCCACCTGGTTTTTTTTTTTTTGCTGGCTGGGTTTGCTCGGTGGAATTTGCCTGACGCTGCAGGGAATGCCAGGAGGCTCTGGAATGTAAAATCAACTGGGAACGTCCTGTGAACCTCTTGTACGTCCTTTTACATTCTGGGATGCAGGTTTAGCTTTGTTACTGGGTAAATCCCCCGAGTGGAACATTTGAGGTCTGAAAACTCGCTTTTGTCTTGACTCGTTCCAGGAATGTGCTCGTCGGAACCATCCACCTGGGAAACTCCCAGTTTTTTATGCTTGCCTGTGCACTGTGCAGTTACATAAGAAGCCAACAACAATGCCTTGTACTGGGACAGCTCTATTGTTATACGCCTTAATTACAGTGTTGTGCTAACATCTGCTAGCTAGCAGGTGATTACGCCCAGAGGCCCCACAGCTGAAGCTACCAGCTGTGCTCAGAGCCCAACATTTTTGTGTTTTGCTTGGTCTCTGCCCAGAGGTGGAGGGTCTGGATTCATCCCTGCAGTAGGAACCACAGTTCCCAGCCCCTATGGTGGGAATCTGCCAAAACGGGGTAGAATTGACTTTCGTTGGCTTCGTCAGAAGAAACTGTAACTTATTGTTTCCAATTGAATTTGGCCTAATGGGACAAATCCAGGAAAAACCATTCAGGGGGTTTGGCCTTGTCAAGTGTTTGCGCTCTGCTGCCATGATGGTTCCTGGTTTTCGGTGATGTTTTTGAATCAGTTTGCACTTTCTGTGAACCCCAGAAGGCCAGTGTAAACATTCATAACCAGTTTCATCAGGTTCAAACTGAGGACTCTGTTATGTCGGCTTTGAATGCACCATCTTGTCCTAAAGCGCTGTCGTCTTTGCCAGTTTTTTACAGAGTACGGGCCAGACTATTCTCTGGAGATCAGCCCGAGCTGCCGGCCCGACCGCAACGACCTCAAACACCTGGACCAGGTGGTCAGCACCATCAAAGGTGTGTGTGTGTGTGTGTGCTATGTGTCTGGATGCACAGGTGTGTGTCTGTGTGTCTGAACCCTTTGTCTCTGCATGGTTCACATGCTCTTCTTTCTGTCCTCATTTATTCGTTTTACATTTGCTCCCTGTTTTACCTTTTTTCCGCTTGTGCGTGAACGTACGTGCGTGCCCGTCGCTGTGCGGTCCCGGGGCTTGGCGCTGACAGACCACAGGACCCCAGAGAGATCCTCCTGCAGGGTGAAACGCAGGTGAAGAGCCGAGAGGTGGGGGAGTAATTGTAGGATGGTGAGGTCAGCAGTGAAGGGAAGGTCTATGTTTAGGAGCATGGCTGTTTATGTGAGCACGAGGCTGAAATAGTTCTGTCTGCCTTAAATTTAGAGTATGTGGTGTTAACCGCAGGACAACAGGAAATTCCCTTTTCTCTGTGGGTGAAACGTGATACTGTGAGTTTGATCCTCGGTGTCTTTTTAGCAACAAGCGCTTGCTTGTTTGGCAGTTTTCTGTCACCGCCGAGCGTGTGTTTACCCAGAATACCTCCGATCATCTGCACATTTGACGATGCTCCTGGCCAGAGCAGCGCTGATATAACCAGGGGTCATCAGGAGTTTCCGACTCCCTCACCCAGGCCAGGAGTGAAGCGTTCCTGGCCTGGGCCCAATTCAATCCTGTTTTTTTTCCATTATTAATCGCAACCGTCTCTACGTTTTTGAGACTTTGCCACTGATTGCTGGACTTGGGTGCTACATGTTTAGCATCGGTGCAGACTTCTGCCACTGATTGTGGCACCGGTGGCTAACTGCTAAGCTAAAGGTACCGCGTGTGTGAGATGGGCTGTGTTTTTTTTCTGTGGAAACTCCCAGGTCAGGGTCAAGATGTTTGTCCACAAATTGGAGTCGACACGCTAGCAGCTAGCAGCCAGACCTGGATGAACCCCGACAAGGCAAAGGTCACCTCGGTGTAGCTTCTAACGGCGCTTTATCTGGACAGCATTGAGCTTTCCGCTCTGAATCCCAGGGAGCAGGAGAGTTTATTTGCTGAAATTCAGTTGGTATGTTGGCTCACATTAAATCATCACAACCAGAGGGTTCGCAACAGTTTCCAGTCATATGGCTTTTATTAAGAAGGACAGACGGACTGGTTGGACGGAGGAAAAGGGAGGAAAGAATAAACTGTTGACTGATTAACATCTGTCCTTCCTATTCTCCGCGTGTTTTTTTTCCTGTCGTTTAATTTAATAACTTTATCGAGGCGTTTTCTGGATTTTCTTTTTCCACCTTTCCGTGGCGCATGTGGTGGATGTGTCCATGTGAGTCCACCTGCCTGCACACCTGATTCAGACCTCCAGCAGTCTTGCTTTACTTCTTCCGTCTCACAGAAATGACCTTTTATCTCCCCGAAAAGGCAAATTTTAACTCATCTCCTTCACAAACTGACTTAAAGAGCGCACACAAGTGAAAACAGACTCATGGAGGGCTCTAACAGACACACACCTCCGGGCAAACATATCTGCATGACATCATCTGGGCGGATCGGTCTGGAAGTGCTGCACCACGTCTAAATACCAGAGGAACACGCCAACATTCGGTGTTTGGCCGTTTGTGTTGCTCTCTGCTTCGCATGTGAGTGCGTGCCCACATCTGCTGCCCGCTGACAGGAACGCTGCTAAGAATTGTATCTTAAAGTGGTAATCTCCCCCCCAAATCCATCCTAAATTTTATTCTCATTAAGCGAAGCGATGCCATATGTTTTAGCTAACACAAAACACAGGCTGTGTTTGTGTATGAAACAGGCTCTATGTCGGGACACTTCATGCTTGCTTGCATGTCTGTGCCATGAGTTTAAGTATGTTAGCAGGATGGAAGGGGCCTTATTTCCTTTTTTTTTTTTTTTTGACAGAATCCGCCACTTTGATCACCCGTGCTAGTGCTAATATTAGCAGTGCATTTTCATACCTGGCTGTCTTCTTTGTCTGGGTTTTGACAGCCTTCAGTCTTGGTTTTCCAGTCTTCAGACCTAATAAGGTTAACTGGTCTCAGTGCTAACATTTATCCACTAGTATTGCCTATACGCTTGTTCCATATTATATTTATATATTGAAGTAATATTCTACACATACCAGGGTTAACATCCAGCTGTCAGCATTTGTTGATGAAAGAGTTAACATTAGCTTCAACATCCCTTTAGACTTTAGTGTGTGTACATGAGCAACAGTCAGACTGTTACTTCATTCTCTCTGATATCAAAAGACATTTAAGGTTGTATGCGATGCATCATCTTCCACGTAAACATGTTTTCCTGTCAACAAGAACAACAGATTGGTTGTGCACCTCCGTAAACCTGAATGCCAAGAATTGCTCAGTGTTTCCTCCGCTTCCTCTGTCATGTGTGAACGTCGATTCTCACTACGAGGCATATTAATTAAAAATAGATTTTCATTGGGTGGCTGGTAGCTGCGAGTGCAGCCGTCTGTGTGCTCGCAACTGTTTTTATGAGAATCTGCTGGTGTGATTTCCCCAGAGGCCGCTTGTGTGTGTGTGTGTGTGTGTGTGTGTGGGTGTGTGTCAAGAGCCTGCCTTTCTGTAAGACTTTATTTTATGTGTCAACATGGAAATACAACCGCATCTTTACATCCCGTCAGGCACCCCCCACCACCCCCAGCTGAGCTGACGCCAACTGCAGCGCGCAGCACACAATATTATAGAGCCGTCATGCGCAGATATACGGCCAATGCGCGGAACAGTGGAAAACATTTATGTGTGTGCGCGGCAGCTCTCCAGGTTGTAAATATCAGAGGTCTGCGCGTGTCCTTGTCAGGCTGCCAGAATATACTGCCTGTAACTGAAACACCGAGACCTGGACGGAGCCGAAAGGGCCCGGAAGATCAAAAGAAAATCAAAGCCATGGGGGAGTTCATTTAAATATCCTTTCGAAACGTTTCTGTTGGATGAACGATGATCAGGAAGAGGAGAAAATGAAGACTAAAGATTGCGCCCACTCTTCCTCTTTTGCTAAAAGACTTTTCCTGTTTTTCACACTCACTTTTTTTTTTTTTCTTTTTGGGCCCGGTCCTGTCCTGCCTTCACGATCTTTGAATTTCCTGCGTAAACACAGAAACGTATGTGACTCACGTTGAGCTGGAACTGCCACTGTCGATTTCCATTGTGGCAGGGCCAGGGAAAGTCTGGGCGCAGACAAAGAGACGATTGTGCTGAGCTGGCTTTGGCATTGTGGTGGAAAGTCCGCCTTTGGGCCGTGTTTATGCTGCCAGTGGTGGCGGGTTGAGGCTCGGTACTTCTTACCTGGGAGTGCACAAGCGCCCGTATGTGTTTGCCCCGAAGAAATAAAACCTGCATGTCACCACTTCCTGTTTTTCGGTCGCCTTCAGAAATGCAAAAAAAAAAAAAAAAATGGATGCGATGAATCAGCTTTCGCCAGCTAGAGGAGGTTCTCCTCAAAGATGAAGAAGATGTTGCGGGTGGACCTGCAGCAGTGGTCCACCTGCATGCGCTCCGGCTGTTTCGCGACTGATGCGATGCATCAGAGTACCCTCACATCACCATCATCCTGACATCAGGATGGTCAGGTCAGAGGTTCAGAAACGGACCGAGGGGTCCTCCAGAACCCGTCAGCCCTACAATGCTCAACAAACAGGACATCCTCCCTGCCTGCGTCAGAGCCATTACTCATCCATGCTGTGTTTGTGCGCGTGCTGTAGGGTTTTTTTTCTAGCTGTTTAGTCAAGATGGTTAGCAGCGGGCTAGCAGCTAAAGTTTGTAATCTCATGCAAATGTTTTTGTTTCCATACGTTCCCTTTTTGCACGCCGCCATCTGCTCGCATCCCATCTGTCCGGACGCGTTTTGCATTTTCAGCGTCTCCCTGCTTCTCCCCTCACCTCTGTTGTGTGTGTCTCTCTCTCTCTGTCTCTCTCTCGATTACAGGGAATTTAAAGAATGTGGTCTAGGAGCGCGCCGCCCGTCCCAAACCAGATCGGCACTGTGCGGTGTTCTAAGGAAGGCAGTCTGGAGAGGACCCCTCCGGTCCCCCCGAGGCACAGAGCGAAGGAGGGCACAGCGGAGGCAGGAAGACCGGAGCAAGGAGACGGGGTTTGGAAAACATTAGTCGTGTGTTTCCAGGGAAAAAAAACAATTTAATACACGGAGGATGTGGTCTCTGTACAGTGGTCTTTGGTTGAAGTCTTTGTGTTTTATAGGGAAAGGTTCAGATCGGTTTATGGTGAGTTCAGTGTCAATTACAGGGATTTTATTTTACTGTAGTTGTTGGAATTAAGGGATGTGTTGTTCATCATCCCTGCAGTCTTGGACCTTTTTTTAATAGAAAAGCAGATTTTTTTTTTTGAGTTTCTGGTTTAATGTTTCCCCAAAAACAGACAAAAAACAGGTTTGTACTTGTAAAAACTGCTTGGATGACTGAGCAGCAAAGAGAAGCAAACGTTTCAAACTGGAGAAACCTGGGGTTTGTCACAAATAACAATGTGTTTGTGAGGTTTGGAGACTAACAGGATGAACATTGTGGTCTCGGATTTGGTCATCCGCACTGTTTGGACCTCTGGGCAGAGCCTGCAAATGAAGCATCTGGACAGAGTTTGGAATTTTAAATGGAAGGTATGCGGGGGAAAATTAAAAAAGACTTTTAAAAGATCACATAAGCCTTTGGAGATGTTTTTTCTTCTATGCTGTTAACATAGACGTCTTAAATTGGCATGACAGGAGAAGAAAGAGAAACTCCCTTCAGGTCTGTAGACAATTGTGGCGGTTGACGTATTGTTCCCAGCTGGAGCATCGATGTTCCCAGCTGCAGCATCATACGTCTTTGTACGTTTAATGGGGACTTCCAGCGAATCCCATTGCTGAAAACACAGGTGAAATCCAGGAAACCTGGAAAACCAGACCATCATTTTCACAGAATTCACCTGGTTTCTGCCATCTGTTAGTCTTCCTTCTGTTCGTTGGAACAGCTTGCCTTTTTAAGGATCTTTGGCAGCCTACCAAAAACGGAAAACAATGATTCCACCACAATATTTTGCCTCCAAAACCTGCAGACTCTGCGTTCTTCAAACAAAAACATGTCAAACCGCTGCAGCTGACCGAACCCCACTGTTGTCATGTGTCTCTGCGTGGTTGGAAGTGCTGATTTATGCCGCGTGGCCTGGTTAATAACAGGTTTAATGGAGAGTGTGTGAAAGGGGAACCACAAGTGTCAGGCAGTTTCTTTCAGAAGTGATGTTCTTCCAAATTAATGGCCTGGAAATTCACACCGAGTGCCACAGCCACCGGTGGGGCCCGGCATGTGCTCCACAGAAGGATCCTCTGTGATCTCCACGAGGACCAGCCCCACACAGCCAGAGCAAATGAAACCCATTAGGGCCTTTACGAGTCAGGAAAGGCAGAGACCATTGAAATTCTATCTCATAAACTGGGTGGAGGGAGAGGAAGGTCGGCGTGGCGGTTACACCACACCAGGCCCGTGATGGTAAACATGACAGATGTGAGAGATTTGTGTGTTTATGTTGGGGTTTTTTTCCCTTCTACTTCTTTGTTTTTCCTCCCCGGAGTCAAATAAGAAAAACTTTGGGGCCCTCGAGAGGCTTCAAAAGCTCTGCTGGAATTCATAGATTGCATTTTTACACTACGCAATGGATCCTGCATTTCCACAGGCAGGATGGAGAAGCTCCCAGCATTTTCATTTATCCAAGCTCAGGTGCTAATGGAGGCTAATGCTAATCACTGGTTAGCCTCTGTAACCCGTTTATGGAGGCACGTGATGATCCAGGTTCCTTGTATGTCCAGTGAAATGGGAGCAGGGGTCATGGGGGAAGGTCCAGGTCCCCCCACTGTCAGCGCCACACTTGAATTTGACACCAAAAGCCTGTTGCTGTCACCTCCAGCTGAGCGTGATATCCTTTAATCATTCTAATCAAAAAGCTTGGGCCAGAAGTGCACTTTGAGAATTGAAAAGATGAAAACCACTTTTGGGCAAACCAGGGCTGCTGTGCCCGTTCATCAGCCAGGCCTCCTCTTCTTCCAGGTTTTCTGTTTCCTGCTGTCAAGAGAGTCGGTTGGCGTTAAGCTTTTGTGTATTTAAGAAGCCCTCCAGACACTAGCTTGTTTGGAGAGCGCAGAAACTCTGCCAGTTTTTAAGGACGTCGTCAGTTTTCCAACAGAAAAATCCAGTTTGCGGCAGCGACAGTTCGACCAACGACCCATCACTATTTGCCTACAGACACAGAAATTGCAAACGAATTGTTTGATTTACATAACGTCTCCTTCACCCCAGGGGGGGGGGAACAAAGCTGCGGGGGCCCCATCTACACACCCTCCTCCTCCTCATCAACATGTGAAGTGTCTGCAGTCAATGGCGG
The DNA here is from genome assembly GCA_016586285.1 of Arothron firmamentum. Lineage (NCBI taxonomy): Eukaryota > Metazoa > Chordata > Actinopteri > Tetraodontiformes > Tetraodontidae > Arothron > Arothron firmamentum. The sequence goes on along the minus strand of BJFM01001852.1, from coordinate 32,127 downwards.
CGGGGATTTGGCCACACAATAAAGACAGATGCAGCCTTTTATCTACCTAACGGAAGAGGGCCGAACACGTGGCACTGGACCACACCACCACGTCATGACGTCCTCAGACTGTTCAGAGAAAGGCCATGTTTTTTCAGATGTAGGGGGAGGGCCAAAGTTCCTTTTTGTGGGTATGAATCGATGGAGGTTCCCAACGACTCTCCTTTCACCAAACAGCTTCTTTTTTTTTTTTAAGACTGTCAACAAATGGAACCAGCTCGTCTACACCTTCATAACTTTTTAACATTTAAACACTAACTACACACACGATATCCCTTATATCTGATAATAAGAGTAAATGTTGTTTACTCTTACTTAACTTAGCTTAACTCTTTTACTTAAATAAAAACCACTCAGTCATCAAATGTCGCAGACGGGGAATTTTTTGTTGTTTTTGGGGGAGGTGGGGGTCTTCTTGTTTCTTTAAATTTGGGAAAAGTTATGTCTCCCAAAACCGATAAACTAACCAGAAACCTGCAATAATATGTTTTTGCATGATTTATTCTTTTAGAGGTGGGGTGAGTTATTGTTTGAACACACGGTCTGATATAATGAGTCATTCAGGAAATGCTCATCATCCCCGGAGGAGAAACCAACCTGTAGTTATGCTAATTACTCATGTTCTCTCTCTCTCTCTCTCTCTCTCTCTCTCTCTCTCTCTCTCTCTCTCTCTCTCTCTCTCTCTCTCTCTCTCTCTCTCTCTCTCTCTCTCTCTCTCTCTCCCTCTGAGTGAGAGACATAAAGCCAGAATGGCCAGAACTGGTCCATTAGGTGCCTGATGGTGTTCACTTCAGAATGAGCAACATCTGCCTCACAGAGTGGCTCCATCCAAACTCTGGGAAACGGATCCGCCTCGGACTGGAGTTGGGAGCAAATGTTTGTCAAGGCTGCAGCACTGATCAGACAGGATCTTTACTGCTTACACTCCATATTTATCCAATTACTATGATAAATATAATTTATTGTGAATTGCTCTTAAACACTGAGTGGGTCCCCCTCAGTTTCACAGGTTTTGACAGGTTTTTCTCTGTGGCCAGTAATTGCTTTAATTGCACAGCAGTGGTTGCAGATTCACAAATGCACTGGGTTCTTCGCCCTCATAAACTTTGGTTTAGCAGGAATTTTTCTACACCAGCAAGCACAAAGTCTCCCACGAAAATAAGAACTGACTGGCTGTCCAGTAAGCGGTCTGTTTCCACTTTCAGCAAAACTTTGAGGTACTTCACTTGAGTAATTCCATTGTTTGCTGGTAATTGTCTACTCCCACTCACTTATGGGGGCTTTGTTCCACTGCAGGTATAGTTTTTCCAACAAATCATTTAATAAAGCACAAAGTATTCTGCATGCATTATCTTTATATTATTGGGAAAGATCCTGTCTGAGACACAAGAGGAAAAGTTTAGCAAAAACATGAGCTAGAATTTTGTATGCATCATTTTACCTCATTTCTGGGGGGGGGGGG
>BJFM01001852.1:0-18001 GCA_016586285.1 Arothron firmamentum | reverse complement strand
GGAGAGAGAGGGAGAGAGAGAGAGAGGGAGAGAGAGGGAGAGGAGAGGGAGAGGGAGAGAGGGAGAGAGGGAGAGAGAGATAGAGAGGGAGAAGGAGAGAGAGAGGGAGAGAGAGGGAGAGGGAGAGGGAGAGAGAGAGGGAGGGTGCAAAAGTGCGCTGAAGTGTTGGGATAACAGTCGCTCATCGATCTGAGCCCTGTTGCTCAACTGCACGTCAAGGTGGAAGAGACTAGACCCGATTAGCAGCCATTTCCGGTTAAAATAAAAGCACCAACGACTGGAATGTCTTCGTTTTCCACAAAAACACCAACCACTCCATGAAAGTCATTAAAAAGCTGCATTCGCGTAGGACTGTCGCCCCACAGCAAGAAGGTTCGGGGTTCGAATCTCGGCTCCGGCCTTTCTGCGCGGAGTTTGCATGTTCTCCCTGTACACGCGTGGGCTTTCTCCGGGCACTCCGGCTTCCTCCCACAGTCCGAAGACATGCTTGTTGGGTGAATTGCTCAGTCTAAATTGACCATAGGCGTCAGCCCTGCGATAGGCTGGCGACCTATCCGGGGTGTCCCCCGCCTCTCGCCCCATGACAGCTGGGATAGGCTCCAGCTGACCCCTGCGACCCGAGCGGGCATTAAGCAGGTAAAGAAAATGGATGGATGGCTATCCTCGGTTATATAAACTCTGGCTTTTATTGTGAAGGTCGGGCCGGAGGTGCTGTGTTGGGCTCACTGGTACAGCCTCGGTCCGCTCAGCAGCAGCAGCGGCAGCGGCAGCAGCAGCAGCAGCAGCAGCAGCAGTCTCTCCTCCACCAAAAAAGAGAGAAAAGCTCGGGAAAAAACAAACAAACAATGAGGACGCACGACGCGCAACCCGCTCCCAGCGCGTCCAGCAGCGGCGGAGTTCCCCCTCCGGCGCACCCGTAGCATGCGTCTGTGCGCCAACCGGAGGGAGAAGGACCAGAGGAATATAACTTGACCGTCTGCGGAGTTTGTGATTGTTTACCCCCATCGTCATGCCTTTTTGCAAACGGACGATACTTCCCAAAGATGTGTGCAAGCCCGCGGGCAGGAGGCGGCAACAGGAGGCGCAGCGGCGGCAGGCGGCTCTGGAGGACTTGGTGGACGTGTGCGGCTTCAGCCTGAGTTCGCTGCTCCGACAGCTCTCAGATCTGTCCCGGCACTCGGTGAGCATCCTGGAGGAGCTGGAGGGGGACCTGGCCACTCTCTGCCACCGGTCCTGCGCGCTGGAGGGCAGAGTGGTCCGGCTGCAGCGGCGCGTCACGGACCTGATCAGCAAGCCTCCGCCGAGAGGTAGGAGCTATTTAAGGAGTATTTAATCGCGCACACGCCTGGAGTCTGCCGAGCGTGTGGATGTGGCGGGGTCAAACTTTGTGGAAAGAATCCCAAACGCGCTGACGCGGATGTTTGACGTTTGCGGTGTCTGTTGTGTTCAGATGTGGAGGATGCGCAGGAGAAAGATCTGGTTCCTGATGGCAAAAGTGGCAACTCCAGAGTTATTACTCTGCTCTTTCTCTTCCGATATTATGTCATCAGTTAACTGTTTTTTTTTAGGGGTGGTGGCGGGGGGGGGGGGGGAGTTTCTTGGACTGAGGCTCTCCGGATGCTCCTGAAGGCAGCACAGGCTGGGTCGGGGGAGTGGAATGTGTGCTCTCAGAGTTTGTTTTTTTTCTAAACTTGGTCTAGAAACGTGTCCATCGGCATCGTGACCTCCTTTGCTCCTGCTCTTTGGTGGAGTTTGTTTGGGAACCGTGTCCAAAGTCACAGCAGCAAACCACAGGTGGAATTAATTAGGTTTATTGACGGTTCGAGGCCCTGAGTGCAACAGAATCATAATCAGCATCACCTGAAACGCCCACGGTGTGCAGGGTGTTCCAGCCTGAGGTGGAAACCTGACCCTGTGATCTTTGTGCTAAAGCATCCATGAAACAAGAGTTTTCCTTCATCCACTGGTGAGACCAGAGCAAAAGATAACGGACAAATCAGCCGAACCAGGAGGGTTTTAGAAAGCTGTACCAAAACCCGCCACCAGGGGGCGATGGTGTCCTTTGGCTTGGTTTGGACTTGCTGGGCCTGTGGCTGCTGCGCAGCAGGAACAATGGTGCTGTCAGCTTGGTAATCAATCATCTAAAATATCCATGTGCTGCATTATTGCAATAGTTGACTGACAGTTTATCAATACCACAAAATCAGTCAGCGTGGCGCACCGTCACTCGTCCACGTCAACGTCCGCTCGGCAAGTCAGTTGCAGCCCAAATGCATGATGGGAGACTTTGGTGACGCGATGGCTGTGGGATTCTGCAGACTTTGCAGCGAAGGATTAATGGTTCTTTCATGTTTGTCTCACAGCTCGAGAGTAAATGAACACTGTAAAGCAAACTGTCTATGGAGAGGTATGTGCCAAGCTCTCTCTCTCTCTCTCTCTGTGTGTGTGTGTGTGTGTGTCCGCACATGTGTGAGAGAGAGTGTGTCTCTACATATTATGATAAGAGAAAGTCCCTCTAAACACAGACCAGATGTGGAGCTGGAAGTAGGAGAGGAAGTGAGATAAAACACAGCTCGCCTTCTAGTTCAGTTTACAATCGAGAACTTATCTGTGGTCCGCCCCGGTGAAGAAGCACACATGTCCATCAGCACCAGATCTCCTACCTCCAACTTTTGTGTGGGTTCTCCTCAGCATTGTGGGCTAAAGGTCGTGGCTAAATCAATCGATATGAACTGGAATCGCTGCCTCCATCACCCTCCTCCTCCTCCTCCTCCTCCTCCCTCTGTTGACATCTCAGTTGATAATTGCGGCGGAGGTCAGATGTTGTCATGGTGATGACCATCGGGGAAAATTAAAGCTTAAATCTACAACGACGTGAGAAATCCAGCTCATTTCCCCTCCTTGGACGTCCCCATCACCACCTGCCAACAAAAAAAGTGTAACTCGGTCAGAGTTGCATAAGACCTCGCAGAAACACATGTTCCTGGCCTGGAGCGAGGGGGTTTTTCCACCAGAGTGTCAACTCAGGAGTCACATCTCCTTCGCCGGCTCCAGGGCCCCGACCCTGCGAGCTCGCCCCAGAGAGATCGCAGCAGGTCTCTTTGGAGAGGAAGCGAAGAAGCCGAGACCGGCTCAGATTTCCGTTGGAAGCTGTCGCTCAGAGTTGCCTGAACTTGAGGAGTTTGTCCTCTGAAACTGTTTTTAGTGGATTCATCACTAAAACTGCTGAAATCTCACCGTTAGTTTGTGTTCCTAAAAAAATAAAATAAAATAATTTTCCAGCCGTTTACCTAATGTTTGGAGGAAAATCAAACACGTGGGAAGTTGCATGAAGTTGCCTTTGGTGATGTCACTGGAGCGCGTGGAAACATTTAAAAATAAGCTAAAATCTGTGGGTGTGGGGTGAAAAAAAAGTGAGTTAACCGGCCCTCAGTTGCTGCTTCTATTATCAGAACACAGCTAAATCCCCCACAACATGTCCTGCATTATTTTATTTATGATTTAATTCCATGTTTGTGCACAAGTGTTGTCGAGTTCCTCAAGTGTTGTCAGGGTGAATCAGCCCAGAACGTCCAGCACAAGACATTTTCTAGCTTGCTTTCATTTTCTTGCTTTTTTTTTAAAAAAAGCAACGTTTGTTACTGACCAGCGCCCTCTGGTGGCATGAAGCTATGCTGGACTGCTGCGGTCACTGTTGCCATGTGACAATAAAATACAGATTTTTTAATGGTCCTTGTTTACTAATCAGTAAATCAAGGAAGGGTTCTGCAGCATTGTGTGTGTGTGTGTGTGTGTGTGTGTGGGAATTACTCAAAGTTCACAGAACATAGAAAGCTGTTTTGAGTTTGTTCAAACCTAAATTTCTTCGCAATTTCATACACAAAAGTGACTTAAGGTGCATTAAAGATAATATATTTATTACGGTTCCAAACCAAATTAATACATGCTAAATGTTTGATGCAATTTTGAACAACTTAACACCAAAGAGTTAGGGGTTAGTAGCATTTTGATTGAGCTTCACTTTCAACACGTTTTGTAGAACTGGAGCTCGATGCTGTCACACCTTGAGAATAATTAGTCAATCACAACCCAGGTTTAATTGCAATCATTACCACGATGATCATTAAAGATTAGATACTTTATATTTTCAAATGCGTGTCATTAAATAAGCCTCCCTCAGGCACAGACCAGGACCTTTATGCTTTGTCCCCCAATGCAAAAAGCAACAGGACCAGGAAACAGAGGGCGATGAGGTGGGTGAAGGGTGTCAGGTTTACACTCCCGCCGAATACGCTGTTGTCATCTGTGGTCATGAAAGGCGGCCAGTACGTGGTCATCGGATATGGGCCTGGGCCTGGGCCTGGGCCTGGGCCTGGGCCTGGGCCTGGGCCTGGGCCTGGGCCTGGGCCTGGGCCTGGGCCTGGGCCTGGGCCTGGGCCTGGGCCTGGAGGAGGAGCGGTGGGAGGAGGCTGTGAGGGGCAGGTGTAGGTTGCGTCGCCGTCGATTCCAAATGATCTTAAGAGAACGAATCCGGGCTGACTGCTGCCAGTGATGCCGCTGATCCAGTCCTGGTACTGGGACACGCGGGCGTAAACCCCCGGAACGTCGGGCAGGGCGCAGCCTATTCCAAAACTAACAACCCCAACCTGAACCCAGACCATATCACTGCCTTCGGTCACCAGTGGGCCGCCAGAGTCTCCCTGTGGAGATAAATAAAAACATGAGGACGTCCTTGTTCTGGTCTGGCCCCCCGTAAAATACCCACCTGACAGGAATCCTTCCCCCCTGATGCGTAACCGGCACAGATCATGTTCTCAGTAATACCAGAGTAGGTGCATCTACACTGGTTGTTTCCCACTATGGGCACCTCCACCTCCTGAAGGACGTCTGGGAAAAATCCTGATTTTGACAGGAAACATCAACGGGAAATAAATCCCTTTAAAGTGGCAACGTATGGATGGAATAGCAGGGGGCGCATCCCCAGGTGTGAGCTTACCGTTATCAGCTTTACCCCAACCGGTGACCCAGCTCCTGGTCCTGCTGAAGATGGTGCTGTTTGCCGCCGCCAGGCAGACGGGATATATGTAATCTGTGAAATTGACCGGGGCCGACAGCTTCAGGAGGCACATGTCGTTGTCGACGGTCGACGTGTCGTACCACGGGTGGCACACCGCCTGGGCCACGCCCCGCCCCACTTCATTGGGGTTGGGCCCTGTCTGGTTGATGCGACCCAGGAAGACCGTGATGTCACTGGGGTCACTATTGGAAACCAAAACAAAAACTACCTTGCATTCATTTCACTCATCATTTATGCTGATGGTGTCTTTTTTTTTTTTTTATAGATTTTTGTTGTTCTTCATAAATGATTTTTCACATTAAAAGTTTGACAAAATAAAATAATAAAAGCTCTAGAGCATATAAATACAAACTTAGTTACTTTACGACTTCTGCTGCTCTTACTACTTTATTCTGCATTATTTAATTGATTATCATTATTATACAGCTCTCTAGTGGCTTTAATGCTTTTATTTTTCGTGACTTTATGGGTCAGAGTGAAATAAGCTGCCCGGTGACACACACGGGGAGCACGGCCGCCTCACCTTGTAATGCAGTGCGCAGCCGTCAGCACCCACTCGCTGCTAATGAGCGACCCTCCGCAGAACTGGCCCCCACCCCTGTTTAAACTGGCCTGCCAGGGCCAGCTTCCTGGAGCCGCGTTCTGACCGCCGATAATTCTGCCTCTCACAGAGACCCTGCCGCAGCCTGACAGGTGAGGAGAGCGCGTTAGCAAGGCGCAATATTACAAGCAGAAGAAGGATAAATTTGCCAGCGGACACTCTGGCGATGAGCCGTGCACATGCTTACTTTGAGCGTGACCTCCTGCAAATGAGAGCACAGAGAAATGAGTTAAGCCACACAAAAAAAAACAATCACAGCCTCATTCTTAAACTAAATACTGCTTTGAAGTCGTTTTTAACATATAATAAGCAATCCGTTTATTTAGTATTTCACCCAGAACACAGAAAAACAGCTCAAGGTCAGAAATGGTCATCCAAGGTTGGATGAGCTGGATGAACGAGAACCTTCACAGACGTCATAAATGGTCATTTTCCCTGAGCAAAAATCCACACGTCCTTCATTCATTCATCCAGAAATTCCGCTTCTCCGTCTTACCTTTGGATGACAGGATGGCTGCCAGGGCCAAACTGCAGACAACCTGTGAGAGGGCCATGTCACCTGTGCCTCTTTCACCTTGGACTCCACTTTAAATACTGTTTTTCCGATGTCCGCTCCGCCCACAGGCGCAGCCGACGGTGAAGCCATATCGCTCGCTGACCCCTGCTCACGCAAAAAAAAAAGACATCACGTCAAACATGTTTGTCGTGTTGGCTTTCTGAGATTTCACTTCATCACACCTGGCTATAGGAGGGAGTGTTAAAAGAACATCCTTTGTTATCTTTGTCATTCCGATGCTTTAACTGATGCTTTTGACACATTGATTCGCTCATATTTTGTTAAATAACATTAAATTAAAAAGGATATTTGGTCAAGAAGTCAAGGGATGTAGAGCTGAACACAGCTGCTCGTGCACAGAGTAACATGCTTGTTTTGACAAAAAGATAAAATCAGAGATCATCATTTTACCAACGAATTCTTACCACAGCCCTGGTGGACTTGTTTAAATACAGGAATTTCAGTGGTTCGTCATCAATGATGGAATGTCCAGCTTGTGCAACCAAGTTTCTTCAAACTGAGAAAAGTATTTTTTTCTCAGCAACGTCTCGCGTTGCCATGTTGAGCTGTCTGTTTCTCCGTTTATGCTCTAAACGCAGCGGTTGCTAGCCGCCTGGTTCTGTCATGCAAAGGTATATATTCCAATCAGACTCTGGTCACATGATTACAAACTGTTCAACCTGTGGATCGCATAAAACAAAAGTACCGAAATCCAGTCAGCACTGTGACCCCTGACCCCCAGGTCTCTTAACCTTTTATGAAATGATGCCCAAGACTTAAATTCTGTTCAAAATTTCATGGGCACTAATGTGTTCAGTGTAAATACAGTTGACAACCCCCCCAACATCAGATAAGACTCTGACAGGAAGGCTTTTCGTGCAGGTAATTCCTGTTCTTGTCCTGATTGTCACAGAAGATGACGTCTCGTGCACGTGTTTCCAATGCCAGCAGGTTTCACAAATATGTTTCTGTTCAGAACTTTTTCCTGCCAGACAAAAGTCTGGCTGTCAACACCAACACGCTTAACGTCTGCCAAGGCATGCTGTAATGGTGCACGCAATCACTTCCAGATGACAGAGAGCACTCTGTGTGTGTGTGTGTGTGTGTGTGTGTGTGTGTGTGTGTGTGTGTGAGGGGTACTGGGCCTGAATCAGAATGCGAAAGAGGGAAATATCAGCATGTGGTGGATGAAGTAATCTGGTTAATGTTAATTTTCATGATTCAATCTCAGCGAAGTACGCACCACAACCCAAACAAACTCTAAAACAGCCTGCGAAATCTGAAATGGCTGAACAGACTTTACAATTCCAATTCCAGTTTTATTTGGTAAGCACTTTAAAAACAACACAGCTGACCAAAGTGCTGCACACAGTAGATAAAAGACAATTAAATAAGGCTCGAATTTAAACATAAAACAAAGTTCAAATGAAGCATAAAAACACAAAATAAAAATCAGGTTTAAATTAGGCTTAAAAACACCACAATTTCATTAAGAATAAATACTATAAAAGACATAAAACATGATTGAAAGAGAGATGACAGATTTTGGGAAAGATTTCTCAAGCCCAGCACATCCAGAAAGAATTTCCATCCTGGACAGCAGTTGTTGTTGTTGTTGTTGTTGTTGTTGTTGTTGTTGTTGTTGTTGTTGTTGTGGTTGTTGTTGTTGTTGTTGTTGTTGTTGTTGTTGTTGTTGTTGTTGTTGTTGTCCCAGATACGTTAGAAATTACCGTAGTCCTACACTTTTTACAGTGGAGAGGGAACTCCACAAGGGTCCGCTCCGAGTCTTTTCCTGTTGGCTATGGTGATGGACAGGCTGACAGACGAGGTGAGACAGGAATCCCTTCGGGTCCATGAGGCCTGAAGATGATTTGTGGCAACAGCAGAGTGCTGGTGGAGAACCTCGAGAGGTGGAGGTCTGCCCAGGAGAGGAGAGGTGTGCTGGTTAGAACGAGTGGAAGAGGCGTACAAGATGGCGGTTTGGAGACAGGAAGCAGAGCTGGAGGTGACAGAGATAGAGGCGCTGAGGTTCTCTTTGGGAGTAACGAGGATGCAGAGGATCAGGAATGAGTCCAATCACAGAGACATGTTAGATGTTCTGGAGGCCAGACTGAGATAGCTTGGACATGTCCAGTGGAGGAGACCTGTAGGAGACATATGCACACAGTTACAGGGCAGGAAGCCACTGTGGTGACCCCTGAAGGTCAAAAGTGGATTGATTGCACTCATAAAATGTATTTTTTATTTCACAAAAGTAGGGATTTTGCTTGCTAACAGTAGCAAATTCTGACATTTATAGTCAAAATAAGCTTTACAAAGGAGTCCCGCATGTCAACAGTTACATAAATATCGTATTCACATCTAAACTGAAACACAGTGAAAGGAGTTCTGGTGTTATTTATAAAGAACACAAACAACCAACTAAACAATCTGATAATAGTTCCATTTAAACAACTAAACCCACAAATCAGCCTTGAATTAAAAGGATGAAGGATTTGATTTCCATATTTTGGATCTTTGACCAGCTTATGTAACTGATAACTGCGTAACTGGTCCTTGAATGCTACGGCCCAGCAACGGAGATTTACCGCATTTTGAAATAGGACCAGCCATTGCAGCCCTTTTCCAACCGTGAGAATTCCACTGCAAGTTCAGTGGAATTGACAGTTGTCATTCCTTGGACAAAGCAACACAGCCTGTCCTATTGTACGGCTGTATCCCTGATACTGACAGCACACGAGGAAGTGGCATATTTAAACAAAAGCAGAAGCAGCAGATCGCGAGCTGACAAAAACACAATGGAACACGAACGCAGATCGGTATCTTTGAGTGATTTTCACCAAAGAAAGGCTGGCTCATGCACAAACATCTCCACTCCGCATGTTTCCACTGGCAGCATGTCGGTGGAGAAGAGTGGATTCTATAGTTACAGGGATGCACATAGACATATACCATCACTGAGGTTGATGGTCCAGCTGGAATGACAGAACATTCCGTGTTTGTCACGACAGCCACTCAGAAGGTGTGTCAGATGTGGAAAAAAATGGCAGATGGAATTGTGTGGTTCTGCAGTATTTGTAGCATGACATGCTGGAAACAACAGGTTGTTGAGCAGTATTTTAGATTAAAACACCTCGGTGTCTCCATCTTGTCTATTGTCTGGTTCAAACAGTGAGTGATTCACCTGTTCAGGTCCTCACCTCCACCACCACTCTCTGATTATGAAATACAGCTTCTTTTGTCAGTCAGCAGACACGTTGGTCTGGTTTGTCGTGTGTTCTTCCCTCTGTCTTTGTTTTTTGTTATCCCCTGTCAAACAATGTGAAAACAGTGGAATGAAAACAGAATGAAGAGTATTATACTGTAGATCTTAAGTGTTTAGTTTTGAGTTTGCACATACCACAATTTTTAAGCCTCACATCAGTACATATAAAAATGCTGGAGGAGCGCAGATCTCCACCAAGCAATAATAAAGAATCCTTCAAAACATTCCTGCATCCATAGACTCTACTGTTTTTAGTGTATATACATACTGTATATACTGGAGGCAAAGACACATAACATCCCTGACCCATTATCAATCTTTTTTTTTTTTTTTGAAAATTTCATTAAAATCAAGTTTATTTCTAGCCATTTTGCTAACATGCAAAGGGTCACATAACCTCCTCCCTTAGCAAAGTTAATTAAAGTCAGGTCAGCTCTCGAAGGTGGGGTTTATTGTCGTATCACAGACCACCAGCAGAGGGCAATGATGATGCTTTTTGTATCGCTTTAGCTTTGCTTCCAAAACTGGGAATATTTTTTTTTAAGTTTTTTGCTTCATTTTTCAGCCTCTCTTGCTACAGCAGTTTTCAAATCGGGATGCCTTCTCTGGGTTCTTTATCCTTTAATTAATCAGCTCTCTGTAAACAAGCTAAAATCAGCCTCAGATGCTTGAACTTGGCCGCCAGTGTCGTCGCATGGGACTGTGTGGGTTTTGATCTGAGCACCAGGGGATGAAAAACTGCAATGTGATGTAAGGTCTCTGCTGTCACCACTGTGGTCCAGCTGCAAAGCAGAGATAGACTTTGTCAGCCTGTTTGTTTATGATGGGCTTTAACCATTTTACCGGAGTGGGTGTTTTTAACCAGTTTGCATAATTCTTTCTCATTATCTCACTTCATGCTATTAGCGCCATTCTGTTGTTTTTGCTGATGCGTTTCATTCAGTCACTAGATACACGATATGCTCAAATAATCAAATTAGACGGCAAACATTTAGTGGGGGGGACAAGCAACCAGATCGTGATAAAGAGCAACCTTGGCCCCTGGATGAACTTGTGCACTTTGGTTATTAAAAAAAAATAAAAAATCCGAAGGAATTTAGATTATGTGAGCAAGGATATTTGATTACTGTCATGAGAGTTCTGACAGATCTGAAAGAATTGCTCAATATCCTGTTTCTGCTCGTCGTAATTCAGCTGCAGTTCTTGATGTGGCCACCAGGGCGCAGCAGTATTCAGTCGTCAATCTCGACCTCAATCTCTCTGACTGTGTTCACTTCTGTCGCCTCATTCTTGTCCTCTTCTTCATCATTCTGCCATTTTTCCTCACCCCTGCCTCTAAATACAGTTTTGCTAAAACTATCTTACAACTCAGACAAGAATAAAAGTGCCAAAGCTGATAAAAAATGATTAAACAATACGATGTTTCTGCAAATGCATCAAAAATAACAAATACCATGTTTATTATCAGTGTTACTATAGCTCAGAACCAACAAGCATAATGCAGTGTTTTTGGCCTGAGTATGCTGCGTGAGGCATTAATGTAAATGGTGTAAATCTACACAAACTCTAATTTATCCCATCACTGCACTTCTTGGTTGATTTAGCTGGGAGTTCATAAATAACCATGGTGACGACACCCGAACCCTCGGCACCGTGCTTTTTACTTCCACGGTTGCACTGTGTTAGAGAAATTACCCCGTAATTGCTTCACAGAATGCAGCATTTGAGAAGAAAGGTTCAATTTCTTGTCTGACTCACCCAAAACTCAAATTTTCATGCTGAAAAATTTGCCCTGATCATGAGTTTGTCGGTGACTTGAGGATAAAGGAGAAGTTGATAGACTTCTCCCCATCCTTCCCAACCAAACGTTGTAAGCAGCGGGGAGAAAAGGAGGCGACTCAAACACAGAGGAGGACGAGCACGTCTCTTTCCACTCCTTTTTAGGGATTACAGTCCAGTTCTTCTGCGGCTTCATTATCTGCTGCGATGGAGATCTGGAGCATCATCACCCTGACAGAGAAATGTGGAGGAGAGATATGAGGCTCTCCCAGCAGGACAGGGGGCCACCAAATTAATATTTCAACAAAAGAGAATAGAATAAAAGAAGAAACAGAGTGGTGAAGGGAGGACGGCCATGGAGCTCCAACAGTGGGCCTTTGACACTGGGGAGGAGATGGAGTGCTAGACTGACATAGATGTATAGGAGAGAGAGAGAGAGAGAGAGAGAGAGAGAGAGAGATTCTCCTGTGGTGGAGGAGAACAAATCAAGAGCTGGAGTACACACACACACACACACACACACACACACACACACACACAAGGCCTCATCCCTTCACTTTTCCCTCCATTTGCAGCCTGAAGACAGGGATGGGACGCTTACTTTCCTTCTCTGTTTCTGTTTTCCCTCTGATGTGAAACTTCTTGATGTCCGAGAGCATCAGGTGGAGGACGACACTTTGCTGCTGCTTTCCTCTGTGTCTTATTTAAATAACCAAATGTTATTGACCCTTTCTAGGACATAAATGTGCCATTTGCTGGGATTGTATCCAAACTTTAAGCTAAAAGTGTAGTTTGCAAGTTTGCTGGGTGAGTTCTTGCTGAGCTTTTGCAGAATTTGTTGCTGTTTGGTCAGAATCAGGCCTCCGTCAGGGTGAAGCTTCTAACCTGGTCCCAGATCTGCAGAGATGTTCCTTGGGGGCCAAAGAGGCTTCAGTCAATGCTAAGCACCATGTGCCGGATGCAGGTGTCCTTCAGTATGCCTCTGAAACACAACAGAGCAGAAACACGCTGATGAAATTAGAAATTCCAGGCCAGGATGACGACGTTCTAGTCTGGAAGTCTTCATCTGCTCTTCCTCGGTAATCTCCCCGGCGTCTGACGGCAGCGTGTCCAATCAGATGAGGTTATCTGCTCGGCGGGGATTAGCTGATTTTCTGTGGTCTGCTGGAATGTGAGAGAGCTGAGCGGCTCCAGCGGATCAGAGAGCGCTCGCGGCGCCTGACAGAGCGCACGTTTGGAGTCAGTGAGGAGAGCCTTTCCACCGCCATAGTCCAGATATCAACCTTGGCCCTGCGTATGGGTCACCATGGCAACAAAGACTACATGCAGTGATTTAGTTTAGCTGTTACAGCTGGACTCTGCCCCACTATAACCACTTATTTGTGTGTTATGTTGCCGTCCCACTTGTTTTTGTTGCCATGGCCTGGGCCCACAACTATTTGACCTACAGATTCTTTTTTTTATCTTCAGACATGGTCTCCTCAATCATCTTACAGGGATTACTCCTCATTGTAGAATTCCCTCAAACGACTGCAGATTCCCACGCTCCTCATCCGCGGCTTCCATGCCAGCGATTTCATCGGCTGCTGCCAGTTTCGGGTGATGCAAAAGTTAACATAAATTAGAATTCTCAGCCCTTATTCCCAACTTTCTAGAACCTTCAGCACGAGTTGGAATTGCAAGTTTTCCCCGCTGTAGCAACAATACATCAAATGCAGTGATACACAGAAGCTGCTCTTGCATCAGCGTTGCCTTCGGGTTCTTCCTGCCTCAGACAGATGGGGGGGCCGTGCCGAGAATTCCAAAGTCTTTGTGAAAATCTTCATGTTTATTCCCAACATGCCGCCATGTTTCCATTATTAACCGATCTTTCCATTTTTCCTTTCATCTCCAAGTTTTCTGTCACTTTCTTCTCACCTCTGCCTCCATATGGACATTATATAAGCTACCTAACTGTCACTGCCCCTTGTGGCCCCTGTAGTATCCCCCCCCCCCACTTCCACCACACTCACACATGCACACACACACACATGCACACACACACACACACACACACACACAGGCACACCATGTCCACATTATTTGTCCCAAACCAGAGTTACATAACTCAAACGGGGTTCTGAGCCACAAAATTCTTATGTAACCCGTTTTGTTTCACACCACAGTGCAGAGAGCCCTCATAAAGTGAAAAAATCAAAAAGTTTTTGATGATAATTGAACATATTTTTGGTGAAAATCTGCTGTCAGGTCGCATCGCATACAACGCTATAATATTCAAACAACATTAGCTCAAACATCCCGCGTTTACTTCTGGAAATAGAAGCTTCTTGGCGGTTTAAATTGTGAAATGTTTCATGTGCAGACGTGGATGGAAATGTTATGCTTTATTTGTGCATATTCTTTAGAGCGGTTAGCATCGTTGCCTCATAGCAAGAAGCTTCAGGCTGTCTCCTGTGCATTAGTTTGACTGTACAGAATGTCTCCCTGTGCCCACTGGGTTTAGCACCTCATGCTAACCTAGCTAGCAATTAGTAGCTGTTAGTGGAAAATGAATAAATGATGCTTCTTGAGGAAATTTGGTGTAAAACTGATTTTTTTTTGTTAAAGCAACCCAGAATGTCTTCAGCCACTTTTACACCTTTTCAGTGATGTTGCAGAACTTTGCTCCCCATGTTGCTGTTGCCTGAAGTGTGGGAACCTCTGTGGATCCTGCAGATGCTGCTATCAGTCTGAGCGGTCCAGCTGTTTGTTCCTCCCAGTGCCCATCACCTCATGGACTGCTTGGGCTGCAGATAAAGATTTTATTATTGTGAGAAAGTTCCCGATCCCACAGAGGATTCAGATATAACAGATGCGCGCAAGTGGCTAATGGTGGGAAAGTTGGTCTGAAGGGCTCAGTGGAGCACGTTAAGATGCAGTTTTAGTTCTTGTTTTATGTTTCTTGCAATTTAAGACTGGCTTTCAAGGTTTGGCTGTGAATCGTGTTTGTCTGTGCTGTGTTAAAAAACGCTAATCTAATGTGTCAGTTTCTACGGGAAAAAAAGTCAAGTTTTCTTGCAGAATAAATGAAATAAAGGATTTGTCTCAGGCAGACTGTAGATACCAGAGGGACACTAATATATTTAATACCTCCCACATTTTCTTATTAAACTACCAGCAGTAATCTCTGCAGGGTGTGGATTAACAGCTTAATGGTCTCTGACAGCGCACACATAAAAAAAACACACACTCACATGTAATATACACTTGCTGACATGCAGACGCATGTGACTGTCGTGTCATCATCTCACCCATTTCTATTAATATCTATTAACATGAATAAAACAGTTTTTGACTTATGAAAGTTAATTTTGTTCTCTTCCTTCACCTTCACATAAGTTCCCGTTTGGGGAGTTGATTTCACACATTTTTATTTTTTTTATATTTTTTAATGGCAAAGCCAGAGATCCCTCCAGGACATGGCTCCAGCGAGAATTCAAATCTCTGCAGTTTCTTCCGCTGTTCTTCCACCACGTGTGGTTTTTTGCACACTTGTTATATAATTTAAATTTCAAGTGAGAAGAATCCATTAGGTGGAGCGTGAGCAGCCCCAATTTCTTTCATTATTGATCGACTTGCAGAAAAGTGCAGATCCTAAAAACTTTCCAATCCTTTTGCCCAACAACTCAAATCCAAAAATATTCTGAGAGAAAGGAAATGTGGATCTGACAGATTTGCAGCCGTAACCACAAATCAGACCTTCATCAGTTCATCCTGGAATAAATTATAAACTCGCTAACACTGAAGTGCTCACAGATATTAATTTTGCCATCAAGATTTATGGCTGTGATGAAAGTGTGCACACAGAGGATCAAGCAGGGAAGTGTAAGTGTGTGTGTGTGTGTGTGTGTGTGTGTGTGTGTGTGTGTGTGTGTGTGTGTGTGTGTGTGTGTGTGTGTGTGTGTGTGTGTGTGTAAACATAAAATAAACACATTTTCTGTCAGTGTAATTCAGCCAGAATGCTCGCTCAGCAGGAATCATTAAAGAGCAGTTAATTACCCATAATCCACCTTGGGCCAGATGTCTGCTCTGCTGGAGTGGACAGGAAGTGTGTGTGTGTGCGCGCTTGTGTGCAAGTGTATTCAGTGTCACCTCCTTTACACATCCACAGAGATACATCTGTCCTTTTTCCCTTCATCTGTTCCCTTTGCTCCACCTCCCCTCCTCTCCTTCTCCCCAGCCCACAGATCCGTTCATCCCTCCCTTTATCATTCGTTCATCCCTCCCTCTCTCTTCTCACTTCAGTTCAGAATTCTGCCGCTCTGCCTCCACGATATTGGAGTCCAAACCTTCTGTCTGACCCTCCTGCAGGTACTGTCCTAAATAAATACACTGTAATTTGTTGCTTTTCTGCGGTTTTTCTGGGGTTATTGTCGAAATAAAACTTGTTCAGCTGAAATTTTGCTACTTTCTGCTCAGACAGTCAAAATAACGTTTGTTTTGTTGACATAAAATTGACGATTTGTCTGAATTTGCGGTAGTTTGACTTAATATCTCTTTAGTTTCACAGTTTTTTGCCGGCTTGTTCAATAATTTCATGTCTCACTTTAGCTTTGAGAACTAAAAGTTAACATTAGTCTTGCTTTAACGCCACTGACGAAATGATTAGCAAAACGACTTAAGACCAAATAAAACTGCATAGAAAGATAGATTAAGAAAGTTTGGCCCATGTCTGTGATTCCTCCAGTGAGATGGGCGTTCTCACCCTTTTTCCTGTATTTTGTGTAAAAGAAAAAAAATGTTTTTTGAGCATTATCCTGCTTTTCTGGGGCAGTTGAACCTGGTTTATGCTTAAAAAATTCAACAGTTCCAAAAAAACAACCGAACGCGTGACAGAACGAGCTGTCAGGAATAGACGGCGCCGCTGACAACAAGGGAGGCAGCAAACGGCGGTGTTATTCACCGTGACAGCTGATGCGACATGGCCGCCTGCGTGAAATTGATGCTGTTAACAAGATGTTTTGAAAAACAGCTGCCAAAGTGGCAAATCAGCCTGAAAGAGAACAGGCTGCTCCTGCAACGGCCCGGTGCGCCCTTACGCCGGTGTTACGTAAGCGGGCGGGCTTGAGCAGGGGCGAGAGCTGAGAGCCGCCGTTGCAGGAGGCCCAGGGATGAACCTGGATTACTGACAGTTTGGGGATCTGTGTCGAGAATCCCGGCAGATTTGGCATGAATGAAAAAGGAAAAGATGGGAAATAAATGTGCCTCGTTCGGTCCCCGGCGACGCCGACCCTCCACCTGCGGTTGTCTCTCTCAGGTGTTTTTGTTAGCATTGCTCTGTCAATCATCTGCTCCCTGGGAGTCAAACTGCAGATTCGAGGAAAATCAGACAGTTTTAAATCTCCCTGAACCGCTCTGGTGATCATCAGACCCAGTTATTTTGAAATTTGCGCTTGCTGGAAATCAGCTTGTTAGCATCTAAGTATAAACTCTTCAAGACTGACTAGCTTAGATTTTTCTTTAACAGGATACGTAGGATGATTCCTTTAAAATAACAGGAAATAGAAGCAAAAAAAGCACCTTTTTTCAGCTGTTGCAAAGGATGAATGTCAAAAGGAAGAAGAGGAGGAGTAGGAAAAGTGACAAGATAAAGTGAGGTTAGAAGAAGAGGAGGAGGAGGAGAAACGGGGAGGACTAATGATAGTAGCAGGGTCGCTGGTGTTATAACAGATCAATAACAGCCAGACGGCAGCTGCCTGGTGTGTCTGATTTAACTTTTGAGCATTGAAAATCCACTGGTAGGATGTCATGGTGATATTAGGAGAGGACGCGTTCACTCATCTGAATTCTTCAGGGGTCCTGAGACGCATCCCTGTGATACGCCGTTGATATTTTCAAATTGAGATGGCACGTTATGGTGGACATGCTGACTGTGTGTGTCCGTATGCTTCTAAAGGCAGGTAACCCAGAGGCCGACGGTGTCGTCACACTCTGCAGGGCTCTCCTCATTCTGCATTCCGTCTGTCTGTCTGCCCCCCCACCCCCCCCACCCCCACCCCAATCTCATTCCTTGCAGCTCGCTTTACTCTCAGGCTTCACTTTCAATTTCTCTGCCCCGGCCCAACCCCGCCCACTCCCACCACCTTCTTTTATTCATTTTGCCGACTCTCCCTCATCATCCCCTCCGAGCAGACAGAGCCGGCGTCGGAGACACACTCGTGCTTTGCTGAACATGTTTTTCCGAAATCTTGGAATTGGAATCTGCACCTGATGTGGCTCCAGACCAGATCCTGACAATATTAAATGAAACATGATGTAGCAACATTAAAATCATTTAGTTTCACTCACAATATGAAGTCCTTTGTGGCTGAAATGAAAAGCGTTGATGCGGAGACCACTGATTAACACACTCATCAACGCTTATTAACACTCATTTATTCTCAGCATCTTCCAACCTCTGGTTTTCTTTTCCTGCATATATTCCAGATTCTCTCTTTCTCCCCCCCTCTCTCTCTCTCTCTCTCTCTCCCTCTCTCAGTCTGTCCATTAGCCTGATCTACCTCTGTCAGGATCTGGCTCCTGATTGGTTGTTTTTCTGCTTGCTCTTTATGAATTGAACAGCAGTGGCAGGATATGACTGGCTGAGGGCTCATCAACACTAAAAATGCTCTCTCTCTCTCTCTCTCTCTCTCTCTCTCTCTCTCCATCTATGTCTCTTTATCTCTCTCTCTCAAACACACACAC
>BJFM01001850.1:254725-275331 GCA_016586285.1 Arothron firmamentum | reverse complement strand
CCCCCCCCATCACCCTTCCCTCTTTGGTGCTGTTAGCATAGGTAGTATTTATTTTATCGCAAAGAGTTGATGTTTCTTTTAGATTTTATTCAATATTCAGCTGAGTTTTAAGTAATTTTCTGCCTTTTCACAATACAGGAAGCACATCAGGTTACTAACCTTAATAAAACATGAACAATAAGATAACTGACCAGACAAGTATCAGAATTTTAATCGACTTTTTCAAGACAATATTTATCGCTCTGTTAATATTAAATGCAATAAAACCCATATTAACTCATAACTGGCATAAATAAACAAATTACACTTTGATTGCAGGAAGTTACATTTTCTCTCCCTGTTTTAGAGTAACGTACTGTAAATATAACAACTGTTTCAGTTCCATTGTGGATTTTTGCCTTCTATTTGCCACATTTTGCCACCGCCTGCACCGCCTGGATCCAGTCCTTCCTCTCTTCAGCCGTGGCAGCCTGCAGGAAATAATGAACCTCATCCGAAGTGATTATCTCAAAGAAGTTGCCGTCAGCGCCGTGTTTTTTGGCTGTAGGAGAAAAGAGCGAATGAGCTGAAGGAAAGCGGCAAATCGCATGTCAGCGGGAGCATTCTGGAGAACTTTGCTGGCCTCGGCGTGACAGGGGAGGGAAGTGACATGCGGCGTGTGTGTCATGTGATAACGGTTCGGCTTACCGTCGAGCACGAAATCTACAGCTGTGACCACAGAACCACGGAGAGGGATGGAACCCAGAGGATCGTCATCATTCTGACAGGAAAGGAAGGAGAACCTTGAACAGATAAGTTCTGACGGTCCTGCTGTCACCAGAGCTGACGGATATTACCTTTGAGGGGTCGTAGTAATGCATGAAAGCGGGATCGTCCCTCAGTATGAACTTCCGCACCTTCCAGTTTTTTATCCTGTGACCCTGCCGTCAACAAATTCTGTTAGTCGCCAGGTGACCTGGGAAAGTCGGGAAGGTCAGAACTACCTGGCAAAGTGCGACCTGCTTTAATAATCCCTTCACCTGTTTGAGTAAACAGCCCTGTTTTACAATGTTTCCTCTGAATTCTTCCTTCACGAGCACATCTTCGTCGCTGGAGTAACCTTCACAGAAGAATCCGCTGTCGGCCTGACACACACACACACACACACACACACACACACACACACACCCAGCCAGAGGTGGCGGTGAGAAGAACGGTACTTTGTGACCAAGCTTTCGTGTCACCAAATGCCTTGGTGAGAGATTGCCACAGCAGTTTTGGTTTCTTATCGACTTACAAAGTAGTACAGAGCGTTTGTGTCATCTAAGAAGGACGGCTGCTCTCCACCCTCAGCTCCTTCTTTAGACAGATCGCCCGCAGGCAGCAGGAAACCCTCGTTCATGAGGCCCGTCGCAAGCATCAGTGCCTCAGGCCGATTTCTCACCTTCCCCTTCGCGACCAGCCACTCGACCACAGTGGCACCTGCACCAAGACAGGGAGGGGGTCCAGCTGTTACACACCAACAATAAAGAGAAGGACGGTGTCTTTGACTCTCACTGAAACCAGATCAACTGCACCGGTGAAGCAGTGGTTGAAGACGCGTTTCTCCTGCTCCAGCACCAGCTCTCTCACCCCATCGTCCTGGTCCTTCATCAGTGTGTACACCTCACTGCAAAACACAAGGCGGAGACAGGAAACGTTTCAGCACTGCGTTCTGCTGGGTCTCATAGATCTCATCTCATTTCAACAGAAGTGAACGCTACAGCAAGGATATGTGTAAGGAAGGACAGGGATGATGAAATCAAACTGGCTCTGTGCTTTCCAACAATAGATAAAGTACAGTCAGTTCCAGTCACAATAAAGCCAGACAATTTTTCTTTTTTTTCTTTCTTTTCTTTTCTTTTTCTTTTTTTTTTATACAAATGGAGGCATAACAAGTCATTCATAAACAGGGTATTAAACTGTCAAACTTTTCATAGCATCTGAGATGTAGTAAATATCCTTGTTGATAATTACAGCATAAAAATCAGTTATGAGATATTTATAGAGATAATGGTTTGATTTAGACCAGGGGAGGGAAATACTCCCGAAGGCAGTAAAGACAGATCTGTTTTGTTCCCCTGATTTTATTCCCCACATTTTACAGGAACTTTGGATGATCTTGCAGAATGTACCACAGGTTGATGGTGTTGGAGAGGCGGATGGAGCGGCGCGTGGACCTCCTGGCAAACTTTTTGCCTCCTTGGATGCAGGTGAGGGCTCTTTTTATGTCTTTGATCCAAAGTTCTCTCTCTTCCACGTGAGATGCTTGGAAGAAATGATCGTGCTTCTTCTCAGTGGTAATCTTGAACACCAACTAAGGGAAGAATGATTAGCCAGTTACATTGCTTCACCTCCAGAAAACAGAGAGCTGGAGTACGGTCGCTCTGTTTTCTGTGGCGTGCACTCATTTTCAGCGTCTTGAGTTGGTATAAGGACATTTACTGTTGCATTCTGACTATTAAAGCTCTGTGTCTTTATTTTCTGCTTACCAGCCTCTTCCCAAAATCTTGGCAGGGGCTCAGGAGTGTGGCTCCTTTGAGTGGAATCATTCCTTTAGGGGACCGGTCTGTTTTCTTTTTGTAGAATTCCACTGCATCTTCTGACAACACAACCCACATTGGCTTCCAGGTGTTTAGCAAAGTGCCCTGAGGATCAGGAACAGGGGTTAGCACCCACCCAGACCCATCATCTCCCCCAGTCCATAAATGATACACACACACACACACACACACACACACACACACACACACACACACACACACACACACACACACACACACACNNTTTCTCCTCTCGCTACACGCTCACGATACAGGAAATTTTTCCTGCCACATTCTATAAAAACACACGCTCCATCTGTGCTCTGAACTTGCTGCTGAATCACTTTCACTTCTCATGCTGTCATTTAAACACCTCCCTGTTCTTAAACATTTACAGCTGGACAGAATGAAATCCAAAAATGAATCAAGCTGATGGTTCAGAGAAACCGCCCACAATGTGCAACTCCTCTCGAGAGCATTTTGGGTTTGTGTTTATTGTAAAGCTTTATTTGGTTTCAAAAGATGTTACATAAACCCTAATTTTAAATATTTAAACCCTTTCTTTAAATAGGCTGTTTTGTAACATGAACAATGGGATGAAGCCCATAATGTATTTTTCAAATTACAGGCTGGAAAGCAAGAATTAATGGCACCATGCCCCACAATTGCAGCCAAACACCATACTGGCATGGCTGCATCTATCGACCCGTCGATCAGGGAAGAATAGCAGTATGTTGGTTTAATATTAACATTAAGGAGAAGTAAAAAAGAATGACAAAGAAGATGCTGTTTTTATTTAGGACTATGGTTGATGTAATAACTCTAAACAGCCATGTTAATGTGTGCCACAGCTGTGAGTCACTGTGTGTTTGATTATGTCTCAGTATTTTTAGCTCAGTGCACAGAGTATCAGACAGAAACAGGAACTTGAGTGCTTGTTTGTCATGCAGCTGTCCGCGCGCATCTGCCGCCGCCTGTAGTCACGGCACAGCGTGGGTGATGCCCAGCTGGGGCCCATCAGACCACGGCTCGTCTCCAGGTGGATAGTGACTCTGACTGTCGTCTTGACACCCTTCTGGCTGTATGTGCAGACGCTTGCTAGGCTGAAACCGCTACGTCCTCCATCCAAGATCCACAAGGGAGACACTTTACTGTTCGTCCAGCCTGCTGACCATCACTAAACTGAACTTAATTACACACAACCTCCAGTGCTTCTTCCACAGTAATGAAAGTGCAGTACTGTGATGTGCTGCACTTTGACTTTAGTGTTTTGGGACTGGTCTGCAGCAGCCTCAGTGTGACAAAGGAATGCTGGGATACCTGTGTTATGTCATTGGTAGCCCAGTAAAGTGTCATTCTGCAGTAAGAGTGAATGTCCACTTTTGCCCACCTGGTTCAGTCCAATCACTCCACGTGTGACCCAAACCCAGTAAAGTTTGACAATTTAGAAACAAAAAGGTGACCACTGCTCTATCAGAACCATTTTGTCTCTTACCTTCTTCACCAGGTATCCTTCTCTGATCTCTTGTGGCTCCATTATGCTCTGCTGCTGTCAGACACAACTTCTGTCCGTTTTTAGACACTAACGTGAAATGTTTCTCTAAAAGCTCCACCCACCGCAAATCATGAGTGCACGCAGGCAGGAAGTTGAGTCTAAGGGTGTGTTATAACTATTAGAGATCCAGCAGCTTCCTCTTTCGTGTCTATTATAAGCCACTGACACTTTTTCACAGAAGCTTACTAAAACCTTTATGACAGCACAGTTGCTTGTTCACAGTGTCAGTTAAGTTACTGCAGGTAAACCTACTGTAGAAATTCATACAGAGTGATTAAAAATCACACACTGCAGTGCAAGTAAAACCAACAGATGACCAGCATCACCTTTGATCACACAAAAAGACATTTCTGTCACCGGAGTTTTTTTTTTGGTGGATCTTTCTCTTTAAGCTTTTTTTTTTTTTTTTTTTTTTAAGACTTAAACTCTTCCCTTTTCAGGAGGAAACTATAGCGGTTAACCAACATCTTTGCCCCTCAGTAGGTTCACGGGGGGGGGGGATGGGCCTCTCACAGGTTTATTTTTGTTCAAGAATACCTTATCTTGTTCAAGAATATCTTGCACCTTTCCACTAATGAGCTATATAGAAGTGTATGGGTTCATTATTATCATTACTCAGATCTACTATACACAAAATTACTTTCCTTTGCAGTAAATCTCGATCACCATGACACTGCTACAGGAGCCCATTGTCCTTTTTTATGTCAACATAGAAATCCCTTGAATGTGAGGAAGCTAAGACAGGCAGAAATTCTCCACTGGGTATTAAACAGCAGGCAACACTATTTATACCGACTGAGACAGACAGCATAAAAAAGGAGAACCTGGGTGCAGCTGGGGTGTACAGCAGCGTGCAATGGAGGGAACAAGGCAAGGCAGGAAGGTCAGTACAGGTTAAATAACAGACTTTTCCTGATCAGTTCTAATTGGAGTAGATGGATCAAAGCAAAAGATAAAGTGGAAAATCGTGAGCTGAAGGTTTATTTTCAGGCTGTGTCAAAAACAAAGAAAAGTGTCAGTTAGGCTTTCTGTTAAAAGTGTAAATTGACTGAACCTTTTTTTCCGTCCTTCATTTGTTCTTATGCTCTTCTTCAAGCTTCTGTTCTGAGTCACAGAGGTGGTTTCTCAGTTACTCTGATATGTGCTGCAGTGTTGCTTCAGCTGCTAAAAGAATCTCCTCCGTCTTCTCAGACTAAAACGTGTCACTCTCTGTTCACACAAATTTCCCAGCATGACAGGAAAACTTCTCATTTGAGGCGTCAACTCACAGATAGCAGAGTTGACAGTGTTCAGTCGCCAACTAAACTGACTGGAGGGATGAAACGCTGAACTCTCTGGCTTCACGCTGAGACTGTGGCTTCACAGCACTCCCTGAAAATCCTCCAGTGCAGAAATATAGAAAAATTGGAAGAATAGAGTACTCTTCTCAGACCCTTTTTTTTTTTTTTTTTTTTTTTTTTAATCTAACTCGCTGAGTCAAACCAGCTAAAGATGGAACTTTTTTATTAGCATCTCCAGGTTAGCTTCTGCTTGATTTGGAGTTTAATGTAACACCTCACATCTCTCCTCCCACTTTCACACAGAAAAGAAATCCACCTCAACAACTGTTGAGGTGTACTGTCTGAACTGTAATTCACCACCATGGTGGCGGTCACCATCCTATATGGGGTGTTCTTTGAGGTAGCAGCAGCTCAGCTGACTAGAGAACCTGATCAAGAGAGCCAGCTCTGTCCTGGGATGTCGCTGAGGAGGTGGTGGTGGTGGTGGCAGCAGAGAGGAGGATGAGGACTAAACTGCCATGTGTGTTGGTGACACACTAACAACACACATGTGACAGGCAGCTAGTGTGTGAATCATAGGTCCTTTTTTAGACAGTCAGCACTGCTCCCAGTGGAACACCGACTTACTATATGCACAACCTCTGACAACCTGCACCCTATAATATTTGTTCTGTCTGAAAGCCAGTTCACGCTGTGGAATAGCGAATTCATGGCAGCACTAAATACCCTCAGACATATCATCATTCCTATGTGCAACAGCCGCATTTTAATATTCCACCTCTGCAATGACTAGCGGTCTAGACTATTGCCGTACTATGTACTGTATATAATACTCTACTGTTACGTTTGAATCTTTTGTAATGTAATACTCAATGTTTTCCTGTAGATGGCGCATGAATACACACATTTAAATTTAATGGGGACGAGGGATAAAATAACAAAATTCAGTAAGGAGAAGCATCAATAACAGGATGATATATGTTTGTTTTGGAAATATATATTTGATTTCATGATAAGCCCAAGATAAAGTGTGGGGCTGAAAGCATCCACGGTGACGTTGTGGCCTGATGATGGTGCAGGATGAAACATACAGAGGTCATTATTGTTGGGGTTTAAGTCTCATCTACAATGTCACCGTATAAATAATCAAATGTCTATATTAACATTGAGAACACTTTAGTACAAACATCATGGAGCTTTTATAAGCAAATAGAAACTTGGTCACCATAAAAAAACAAACAAACAAACAAAAAAAACAAACAAAAAAACCAAACAAAAGGCCATCATCATGACATCAAAACAGGTATATTGTATTTTATTAGTAATGCAGTAGTAAATATTACAATCTGTTCTTTGTAAAATTGCTGTAACATTTTAATTGACCAGAGTTAATACCGCATAGCATTATAAATAAAAACCTATTTTTCCTACAGATGATTGCTGTCTGTGTGTCAGCTCGAAAGGCAGTGCGCGTTTGCTGTATGCCACTCAAACCATAAAAAGCTTTGTGAAGATTGTGCTGTGTGGGAGCACAATGGGAATGGTGGGATGCTCAGGAAAGACTGAGTGAGCCATAGAAAAGCCATCAATACCCCCCTATTTTCAGCTCAGTGCACATTTTAGCAGGATTATTGACGGTTCTTGAGATGTACAGTTGAGTGGGATGAAGATGTCACAATCCCTTGGCAGCCGAGAGAGAAAGAGACCGCAGTCTGGGGCAGCGGGAGGAAGAATACATGCTGCAGCTATTGTGCTCAGTAAATGCAGAAGAATGAGCATGGACTGGTAATGTCACCACTGTCAATATGTTGTCACTAGGAGGTTTGTCGTTGAGAAACTGTATTTGGTTTGTTTACCACCAGTCACTAGGGACAGTGTTCTAGCCTTTTCTTCCTGCATACATGCATTCCCTCCTCACCCCCACCAGCACCACTCTGGCTTCCAGGTGAAAGAAAAAATGGCTTAACTCCAAAGATTAATCCTCTGCCACTGAGGAAATTGATCTATGGAGGCCCCTTGATGAAACCTGACAATAGCAGTAACATCTTTATGCTCAGAGGATACTCCCAGCTGCATGTCCCACATAGCCGTGATTATAGACATTGAATGGTTAAAAGTGGGAGAACACACAAATAAAAGGTGCCATTTAAAGCTTCTGGACTGTGAGAAACTCAGGGTCAAATACTGAAAAGGTCATTCTTGCAGCTATGCTACCCACAATCACCATGAAAAAAGACCCCAAACTGAAATTGCAAAGTTCAAATAATTTTTTTTCCATGACAGGGTGTGACATGGATGACAGCTGAACTCTGCTTTCACAGGACTGGGCAGAGAGCCACCATAAATATGGTAAATACCATGGCTCTGCTGCTGAAGCTTTGCAAATGATGTCACCCTCACAGGATGGCAGTTGCAGCAATCCTGCAACAACATTATCTTGAAATGGATTGTTCATTTTCCTTATGCTATGAAAAAAAAGGAGAAAGAAAGAAATACAACTGCTCAACAACAAAAGTGACATTAACTTAAACTGTTTAGTTGTGTTGTGGCAGTGACAGAGGTGAGCGTGGAACAGAACATTCTCATGTAAGATGATCACTGACTGTGGGACAGCAACAATCAAATGGTCCACCACCACCTTCAACAGGAACAGGAAGTGGCCACACACATGTTGGAACCATACAACAACAGAAGGTTGGCAGAGTGTGCTTGGATAAACTTTGCACTGGAAATGAAGAATTTCACTACAATTTTCACAGTGAGAATTTGCTGCAATGTGAAAGCGATGCATGGGAGGTGGGGGGTGGGTGCTATCTGCCATAACCACCACCACTACCAACACCACCCACATGTCATTAACACCCTAGAGGAGCAAACAAGCTTATTTATGCCTTTTCTTTTTTAACCCTCTAATCTCTATGTGCAATTGCCACATAAGGCCATAACTATGCTAATGTGATTTTTTTTTTTTTTTTTACAGCGTTCACATTTAAGAAGATGAACCTCATCTGCTTTTTCCAGCCTGTTCTGCTTGCCTGCTATTTCCAGCCATGTTTGGGCATATTTGCATTACTGCATTTGCACACGCAATGTTGTGGAACAAAAAACCCCCCAAAAGACAAGCTAATTTCTGCTTTAGCGTGATTGCCTTATACAGTGAAGCTTTAACATGGCAGCAACACTAGAGTGACTGATTCAGGAGCCTTCGGGTTCCTTGTCTGAACCATTTATAAGCTATTGATTCGAGCCAGAAGCTACTGAGGAGGCCACTCGTCATCATCAGGCATAAAGTGCTGAAGGCCACCTCAGTTACGCTGCTCTCACATTGCGCTTTTTTTTTTTTTTTTTAAACTAAATTCTATTTGCTCACTTGCCTGCACCTTTGGAGCCGCTTTAGCTTCTTACCGATGACAGCATCACTCATGCTTACAGCTCCAGCTAGCACATTAATGAGCAAATGTTGCATTGCTTTGATTTTAAAAATCCAAAGGTTATTGAAATAGAAGTAAATGTCGCCGGTCACGCAGGACACATCTGCTCACTGAAATGTTGTACAGAAACACTATTGTTGGCCGACTTCAGAAGCGAGTATGTGTGGCTGTGGGAGAGCACTGGCATGGAAGTGATGTGTTTTGATGGGGAAGGCTGGCTCAGTCCTGCTGGGGAACAGAGGGGAGCGGGGAGTGAGAAGATGCCAAAGAACAGACTGAGGCAGGATATAAATCAAATCCCTCAGGAGACTCCCAGAGACATGTTGCGTGTCCTGAAGTCTGCCAGCGTTTCAGGGCCTCGGCCACCAGGACAGTGACATCCAAATCTGATGGAAGTAAGAGGGTGAAAATGAGATTGTGATAATTATGATGGACAAAAATCAGTTTGGGAATCAGACTGGGCAAGACGACAATCTGAATTCACCCACAATTGAAGTCCAAATGTTTGAGAACATGGAAGCTACACAGCTGGAAAGGAAGGAGAGGGAGGCGCAGAAACGATGAGGAGCAAGTGAGAAAGAGACGCAGATAGTCCGTATCAGCACATTCAGGAAGATGGATGCAGCAGACGCAATCTGGGAAGACAAGGAGGAAACAAGAACTGAATAAACAGAAGTTAATGGAATAATTAACAGTTCCAATGAAGACATAGAACAACATGCCTGCTTTCACTACCCAGATGAGTCCAGCTTCATATCAACTGAACCAACAGTGTATTTGTGTGGCTCCCACACTCCCTCCTACACTGTATATACATGACAGTTCCTGACATTTTCCCCAGCAATTGTTACCAAAAATAGGGCATTAGTGGCATAGCTTTTTCGTCTTGATTCTCGTTATGATGGCATTACGACTAGCCGCTTAACCCCCAAGAAGCTGGATGGAATGAAAAAGTTGTGCAAATGGTGTATTTTTATATCATTACGTGACACTGGTGGTATCATCTGATCGATGGGCCCCAGAGGGTGGGGATGTGTTAGCCTCCAGAAAGAGTTCCAGTGGTGGCATGGTAAGAAGTATTGGTTGGTTTGCAGTTGCTGGACCATAACATATATTTTTTAAAAATATATATTTTGTTAAAAATGTGCTGGTTTTTCCTTTCTGCTTCTTAAACCAACAGAATAGTAATGTAGTGAGTTATACTGGCATCATGAAGTTGCTTAAAGCTAACAAATACCAACAGTCTGAACATATTGAAACTTTGACTGTCAACATGGTTCCAGAGACCCATATTTAATTTAGAGTTTTTTCAAGCACACACATACTGTTTTAATTTGTTCCCAGAGATGAGTTGACTGTCATGCTTATGGTTCCGCTCATTAAAGCTTCAGTCAAAACACACCCGTCTAAAGAAACATGAATTAATAAATCCCAGTCCCCTGGTTCCTCCTGTAGCTTCAAATCAGTCACAACATTAATATCGATGACAAGTGGAGCGAATAATAATGAACTTGTTCATTATACAATATTTCGCCAGAGAACTCTGGGTCACATATTCATGCAGATTGTCACATACCAGCTCTCGACAACAACAAAGAAACACTCAAATCTTTTATTCCAAAACCTAGAAAAATTAAAGTGGTGCAACATGTTTTAGCTGTATTTATATAGCACCATTTAAAAGCCATGATATCAGGGTGTTTTCATATTCAATGTTCAAAGCACAGGATCCTAGCGTTATTGATCGCATTGTACTCAGAACACACCATCCGCCGAGGCTGGCCCACCACAGGCTGATCAGACCTGGGTGTGTGTCCATAGCTTCTCGGAGCCCAGCTGAGTCTTTCCTCCTTTTCCACAGTCGTCAACTGCAGCGCTCAGCAGTCCCAGTCGTGTATCCTCAGGTCTTTGAGGAGTTTGATGGTAAATGTTGCGATGAAGCAATGGCAGCCAATCTCGGCTGGGTGGACTGCTGCTCTTCAGCCTCACTGCTCTGCCTGTCTTCATCTCTGTGTAGCGCAGCATCTTCCTTTCATGAGCCTCATCCGTGGGATCGTCCCATGGTACTGTCAGTTCAATGAAATAGACAGTACACGGAGTGTTGGATGGGATGGAGTTTTTTTTGTTGTCCTTGTTCTCCTTCACGGCTGAAGGCTAGTGAGGGGACTGCAGTAGAGGTTCAAGGGGGAGTGGCGTTGGTGGCTGTTCTTTTTTCCAGTAGCTACGGCCAGGGTTTTATCACATAGTTGTTCCTCAAAGTTGGGAGAAGCTCACTTTGCAGCCAATGAGGATGTGCCTGAGGGTTGCTGAAGTTGAGCACAAGGGGCATGGAGGAGCTTCATCCAGCCACTGGTGGAGGCTTGTGGAGGAAGGGAAACTTATTTCTCTATTTCCCACAAGTCCTTCATGCTGATTTACCCCCCCCCCCAAAACCAACAGAACAAAATTTTAATGAAAACTAGAAAAAGTTCAGAGATTTTTGTTTTTAAAAAATGACAAATGTTAGTAAGTTGTATAACTTGTATTGCAAGTCTTATTATTATTGTTTTGTTTTTTTTAAAGAAAAGATTGCTGCTGGACCACAGAACACATTTTTTCCATCACTGCCTGAGGTCAGAACAGAATCTTGAAAAGGGGCACTTGTGCATGCAGCTTCTCATGGAAACAAACTTTAATGCTATCAGGCTGCATGAGCTACAGTTTGCATTTATATGGAATAATATCTATATTCTATATAAAATATATCGTATTTTGCACTTTCTGGTGCTCTTATCAGTACAATACAATCTTTTATTTCATCTGAAACCAAAGTTCGTGCCATATTGTCACTGATAGATGAGTTTAATGACTGTTGCCATCATATCTGTACGGACAACAACAGGCGATACAGTTATGACTGGAAAAAAAAAAAAATCCATCCTACGGTAACATACAGTCCGAGCTCATTGTGTGCCTGCCAGATTAAACATCAATCATCCAAATAATAGGATCATTATTGTGTGGCTCTGTTTTTTGTGTTTTTTTTGCAGGCAGATTCATTTTGACAGTTAAAAGCACATTTAATGTTTTATCACAGGCACACAGCAGTCAGAGCAGAGGACATTTTATTCCTCTCAGTATAGACAAGTGTCACTTTTTCAGCATGAGGCAAAAAAAAAAAAAGGTGAATGAAGACTCTGATGATATCAGTTCTAAATGGCTGCCAGAGATTATATGCTATTAAAAGTAGGAATATTATAGACTTCCTCATTTTAATACCAATCATGGGATCAAATGCAACTTTTTTCCAATAAGTAGATATCAACTCCAGGGGAAAATGAAACTCTATTGTCGGATATTATAATAAGGAGGCACAAAAGCGTATTTTACCAGAGATGAGCTGGATGATATGCTCGTTGGAAATGAATCATGGAAATGTTTCAGATGGCTGGAAGAAATGTCGTATTTTCTATGTAAATCAGAGCCGAGTTCAGATGGATGTTTGGTTCTGGTGGTCTGTTATGAATCATTCAGGCTGTTGGGCGACGTCACTGCGACCTAGATCTGACTCCTTTATCTTTAAATTAGGAGGGACACAAGCCCTCAACCTTTGCTTGCTGTGAGAGAGATTTGCAAGTCTGGCTAATGTTGGTCCGTGATGTGCCAGCTCCCCTCACGCTGCACTATTGTTTGTGCTTTAACAACAGTGGCGTATCCTTTAAATCTGTCGGCTCATGGCTCTGTCGACCACAAACGGATTTCTGTTAGATTAAATACCTCCCTCTCAGCCAAACTCCTGATTGCACCAGATGGATGGAGTTATTATGATTAAGCTGCAGGTTTATGGATGAATGATTTCAACCTGCCCGAGAATCAATAAAGGTTACCTCAAGGAGCATTTTCACGATAGCCTGAGTTGCATAATAAGCTTTCTGAGGCTTCCACCTGGTGATTAATTGCATTCGATTTCAATGTTGAGTTTAGCCATTTAGCTTGTGTAGAGAGGCATAAGCTGTTTAAATGCCCCTCTTAGATTCAAATGTGGCGTATAAATTTCCTGATAACACATCCGCCTGGAATGTACTCCTGTTTTTAGGTGTTATGAACATGAAGTACACCTCTGATTGTGAGTCCACACCATGTTATGCAGAACATTCTGCTAAATCAGAGGCTGAAAATTAATCTTTTCTCATGCTACTGTTGCTCTGCCTTCATTTATTTATAGAGTCAGTTCATTTTAGAGCATCTAGCCTTCATTCATTGGTGCAGTACATTGTTTATAATAAAGTGTTTTTTAAAAATAGTACAGTTATGTCTACTGGCGCATGCTGTGCTCTTGCGTATTTGCTTTTAACCTCCTGGCTCACCTTTCGTATAATGTCCATGTAGGACAGCACAGCATATTGATACATTATTACAGTGTTTGCTGAAGGAGAAGCTCAAACCTCCATTGACCTCCTCAAAGCCTTGGCCTGTGATAATCTGCAGTTTCATCATAACCAAATACAAAATGTTTCATTAATTAGTCTCATGGTTAACCTGTTCCATTAATTTTCAGATATTATGTGTGCGACGTAAGGTTTTGAAGAGCTTAGATTTAATGTTCAAACACACCAGAACAACTTTTCTAAAGGTATATTTTAGAAAAGCCTTACAAATATTAGCAAAACTTTTGTATGTATCTTGTCACGCTCATGAAAAAAAGGACAGCTTAGGACAGTGGAGCTGTGATATTGTCAGTGACGTGTTAAATTCAAGCACATTTTTTTTTCTAATGATATATTGCATGATTATTTTGATTTCGGTAATATCTTCTTTCTGCATTAGGCTACAGGCCTGCTTCCAGGTCTGTAATTGGTCAGTCTCCTGTCACTGATTGCCATCAGCTGTGGATCATGCAGGCATATAGGCTCGCCAAGAAATTAGAAGCAGGTGCGCACAAGTGAACCAAACATGGATAAAATGAACATGGATATGTCGGCGTTGGAAAATCCTTCCAGGTTGACTCCCCAGGATAACTTTGGGTGGCGCCAGAATGCAACAAAAGAGGAAGGGAATGGGTGGTGGGTTGAAAATAAGTAAAGGTTTAATCTTCGCAGAGCGTCACTCCGGTTTCGGCCGTCGCTACATCCCGGATGAAGCTTGTTTTCCACGCGTGTTGGAGGTCGCCTATCTCGCCGCAGACTCAGACAGAATTCCCCAACGTCTCTTAAAGAAACGCGTTTGCGTACGTCTGCCGGCGTTGGAGAAACAAACGCGGGCAACTTTGTGCGACCGGCGCTGCGCAAAGGAAAGTGAAGCACGCGCACAAGGGTGCTGCGATCCTAGAGGAGAGTCTCGGTGCCCCGGAGATTCAAACCCATCTCACTTTGAAGATTAGAGGGCTGACAGCGTCTAAAGGACACCGAGAGAATGGATTAGGCAGTCCAACCTAACCTACTTCGCTTCGCTCCCACATCTTGTCCTCTGAGTATTTGCGCAATGACCTTTGGTGCACTTGGATTGCAGCGGGTACGCCCGTGAGGTAAGGAAATATATTCAATTCCCTAATGACATCGGAGTGAACTGCAGGTATGAAGTTGTCTTCGGGCGATTAACCAACTCCTAAGACGTGCCAGCGCTTAATTACAGCCTGTTACGCGTATCTGAAACCTTTGAATCTTTTAGTGCCACCGAAAAGCAGATGCAGTTTTGAGTAGTCTTGACGGTGCTTTCACCCACATAAAACGTGTGTATGATCGGAAAACCTCCTTCCACTGGTAGCGAAGCCCAATTTGCAGGATGAGCACCGAAAATGCAGCCAGTCAGGAGTTCATGCTTCGTTTTTTTATTGATGTTTTAAACCGCTCTGCTGCGTGACTGTGTGAAGGCGAAAAATCTTAGATTTACTGTTCTCAAAATAAGTAATAAAAGATGTATCTTCGGGGTCTTTCAGGCTAAAATGCCAGCTAGATAATCTGAGCAGTTTTCAGCTCTCTTCTGACAGCACAAATCAAATATTTTTATTGTTTTTGGGCTGAGATTTGGTTTAGACCCGACACTGCGCTTGTTTTAAGAACCTGGGACAATGATTACAGGACAGAATGTATTGCTGCATCAGCTCTTAATAATTCATAATTTGTAGTTCACCAAAGGAAAAATGCAGCAGCAAAGCCTTAAAATAGACTTAGGTTCATGTGCCTGTGAAGCATGGAAGCCCACTTTCATGCTTCAGCTGCAGTCTGTACACAATTGGTCAAGCAACAAATGTCCAGAAAAGCAACACATGTCAAGTGTTTCTGAATTACTGTGTGGTATAAAGAAAGAAACCACCCTACATAGGCCTACCTTCACATTTGGAGGAGCTCTGCTCTTTTTAGTGAATTGTTAACTCTTATTGTTCCCACATTAGTTTCTCTGAGGATTACAGAACAGTGGTTTTGAAAGGAGCAGCACAGGTGTTTTAATGACTAAGCAGGAGGATGTAAATGGCCCCAGGGAGATGCCAAAGACTTTGGCAATTTGGCAAAGACTTTGAAAATTATTTAAAATGAGAAAATTAAAATAGATTAAAATTATATAATCAAAGGTTCAGACAGATTTGAATTTAAATCTATTTTTGAATGTGTTCTATGTCAACTCCTGACCTCACCTATATTTGTTAAATGAGGGATGAAGAGTAGCGCCTCAGCTCGGACACACTCCATTGATATTCTGCCTGCATCACTCACCATAGGCAGCCTGTTGTCACGGCCTTCACAGGGGGATCGCATGTGATGATTGAGGCAGAGAGGAGGCTTGAAACTCAGTTTGGGAAGAAACAAAAGGTTAATTTATGGAAGGCTACTGCAGGGGTCACGAAGATGAAGAGTCTACATGCAAGGAGTGTGTGAGCATTTATTTAAAACAGAAAAATAGGATACAGAATTAACATAAAAGAAGTCACCTTGAGATTTATGGATCCAATTCGTGTTTTAGAAATAGTCCATCTAGATGAACAGGTAGAGCATTATTGCTGTTTAATATTTCAAAGGATGCACACAGAAGTTTTCCAGTTCTGCAGGTGACCCACAGGTCTGGATGGGTGCAGCATCTTTGTCAGGTGCTGCAGATCCACAGTGTGTGGTCAGTAGAACAGATATTTAGCTGTGGGGTGCATCAAACTGCAGTGTGTCCTATGAAGAGAGTTCACAGCTGTTGGCATTAATGGTGCACTGTCAGGTAGAAGAGATCAATTCTCTCTTTTTCCAAAATTGTTTAACTCCAATTCATTAAAAATGGGTTTTCTATAATCATATTAGTTGTCACCGACGCATCTCCACCAGCTGCGTTTTGCCGCATTGACGTGCTTTCGACATTTGAGGCTAACGGAGAGGGGAGCAATCAGACATGGAAGTGCCACAGCTGAAGGTTCACTAAAATGCTGAGCAGCTGAGGGGAGCAGGTGCTGTCGAGTCGTGACTGAGCAGAAAAGACCGGACGGATCTCCAGTGAGCAGATTCATAACCCTTGCTTAACTCTGTAGGTCAGTTCAGTCCAATGCGGTGTTTGTCAGGGGTGGACCGGGTAAGAAAATCAGCCCTGGTGTTGTTGCTCCACACCAGCCCAGACTCTGCCTCATGTGATTAATTTTTTTTTTTTTTAATTTCATTCCTTGCTTCTTGGCACCACCGGTGTGCTTTTCAGTGGTTGTTTTTCCTGCAATGTTGTCAGACTCCTGACTATACTGACACACTGTGACTGTTAGCCGATTCCATCCAGTCACTGGCTGATTGACAGGCCCTGACTGACGTAACCAATGGGATGTGTCAATGGACTGTGCCAACTGGCAAACCAGTCACACAGCTGGACAACAGCTCACATAATTGGCTGGTCAATTATATTTGAGGGGGAGATCTGTTAACCAGCTAGTAGAGACTAGACACCGGCCCACCGGGACAGTTGGTGACCAGTGCACCAGATGACCATTCCACCCCTGGTGTTTGGGAATAAATGGTGTTAAACAGAAAATGGATTGATAGAATAGAGATGCATACAATACTGACCCAAAACAAATGCAACTATTGCTCAATAGAAAAGCAGCTTTAGATGCTGGATACACTCTTTCCTCTTGTGTCAATGATGTATATGACATCTGACAAGGTAACAGTTAAAATACATCACTGCAGCAGCAAAGGACACCGAGGAAAAATGGTGTTTGCCTTAATTATCCGCAACCAAAGTAGAAAGTTAAGGAATCAATCTCGGCAGTGGCCCGAACAACGATAACCTTTGGAAGTGCGATGAGTCCAGAAGTTTTAGCTGCTCCCAGCTTCACTGTGCAGAGCTGCACCTCCCAAATTTGCTCCTAGTTGCCTTCCAAATCAATCTCAGTCATAAAAGGGCTGTGGGCTAAGTAAGTTTGTGCTTTAAGCTGAATTGATTTTCCTTTAGGACGGTTGGGCCTGTGTCAATAAGAGAATTAGTCGCAGGTTTGCTTTTAATGGCTGTCAGAGTAATGTGCTAATCATGATTAACTACTGTTGTGGTTTGTCTCTTGTACAAGAAATAAAAGACCAGCAAATTACAAAACCAAAAAAGAGGAAAATAGGAGAAAAATAAAAACTAACTGAAGAGTTTCTCATGGGGTAAAGTCTATATTATTTTTAAATATGTAATAAAGAAGCAATTGTCTCATGTTTAGCACTTTTTTTTTAACCCCTTATATGCTTGGAAATGCACTTTCTGCTCGTCCATATGTAATAAGCAGTATATCTTCTGTCACCCTGCCGTAGGTGTGGCAGTGAGAATTGCGTTAAGTTAATAATTCAGAGGATCTCATGGCTGGCTGTGGCACAAAGAAGAAGAACATGACATCAGGGTGTTATAAATTTGCAGCCTTGTAGTGATCTGAGCTACAAGACTGCTGCTACTGCCGGCAGCTGCTGCAGAACTGCCCGTCCTCACTGAAGCATGAAGGCAGGAGGTGATTTCTTCTGTGTGATCTCATTGTGACAACACCAATGGTCTCAAAATTAACATCAAGGCGAGTTGATACGAATATTAAAAACCACTCATGGGCAGAGACGGCGCAGATTTCCCTCTGCATGACTGCACGCTGTGATGAATTCTGCCCTTTGTCGTGTTCCTCCAGCATGGCTTCAGGTGCTCCTGTGTCTTTTCCCTCTCAGACAGGCTTCAGATATTACTGCTGCCAAGGCAGATGAATCTGTTTGTGGATGCTGGGATGCTGACTGCAGTTGTCAGTCTATTGAATTGTGAATTTTGAGTGTATTGGTGAAGGGTAATGGTTATTAGTTGCACAAGAGTTGTGCTGATTAGGACCAGGATGTGCACCTCTGAGTGATGTTGCAGGTACCTGTAACTAACAAAGGAGTAGCTTGTGTGTTTGTCATTAAAGTTAATAACCTGTATCAAATGTGACTTGTTGATTTTTATCTACTGCGAGGAGCAAAACGGCATAAAGAAGTTGTTTGTTTTTGACCCATTTCCTCAAAGATCTATGGTCAAGTTTGTGTGAACTTGGTTTAACAGTTGGGATTTGTCCCTTTTTAAAAATATTTCTGTGACATCTGCAGGGACGGATTCGAATTCACGAGTGTGCTTGTTAGTTGAAATAAATACTTACTCCAACTCGTACAAGAAACCAATAGAATGACGTGTATGAGTTTCCATATCACGTTAAAGCTCGACTAGGCATTGGCTGCACCATTTGTAGATGCAAGATTGTGGCAGTGTTTTAATTTCACACTTGAGCAAGAGTATTTATCTGGCTGATGTGGCAGCTCACACTGCGTATTCTGTAACTTTGCTGTCAAAGAGCTTTTGTATCCTGCTTTTTACATTGGAATTATAAAAATACACTGACTTTACGGTGTTGCGTAACTAATAACAGCGGATCAGCACAAACTGTGGAGTGTACACCCTGTTTGGGAATCTAAAGGGTCAGCCCAGAGCCGCTAGAGCTTTGGCCACACTGCCGCTGTGGCTCAGCCTCACCTGTATGATTTTTGACAGTGGGGGAAAGCCCAGAGGAGCCAGGCATGTGTTGGTACTAGTTTTATGTGTCTCCAGTGAGACCACATCACGTGCTGATAAACATAGACCTTTGTTTGTCACAACGGCATCCAGCTGGATGGGTTTGATTATATTTTTCTCTGCAGTCTTCTTTGGCAGTGTTTATGGCATAAAGCTGCAGAACATATTTGAATTCTTATCGAGTAAACCAATTAATTGCGATCACTGCTTGAATATTCCTGCCAAAAAACAAAAAGTGAACATTTTGTTCAACTTGTGTGTCTCCCAAGGACGCAGTCGCTGCAGGAGCTCAGGCAAGTTCCTGTATGAACACTGCTTCCCACTGTTAGCTGCATGCAGAGAAGGACTTCATAAGAAATCTTTGTCTTTTTTTTTTTTTACTTTGATTGAAGTTCCAAAGAAATAAACGCATAATTACTTGTGGATTTGAATGATAGTCTTTCTTTTGACCCCTATAAGCTAAAGATTTAATGTAATATAGTTTAACAGTTGGAAAACTCTGTGTTGTTTTTTGAATGACTTAATGGATTCCTTTTGCCTGCAGTGAGTTGATCACAACATTTCTGGTGTCAGTAAAGGTTCCCTTTTCTAAATGAACATTTGATACTGTGCATCCCCCCCTAAATTAAGCTAAATGGAGTCTCCATGTGAGGCCACCTGTAGCTCCGAGTTGTGCACAAGGGGCCATGTGGGGGTTACTACTGCAGATCAAGAAATGTTGTCCTGAAACATCAACCAATTCCAGAATATTGGTACGGAAATGTCTTCACTGTTCCCGCACACATTGGAAACTTTTAAACCATAGAACTGCCCGAGAACACTTGCAAAGAAGGAAAGTATTATGTGTTAATTCATAATTTTTGTGTATTATTATGATTAGTGATTTTTGCCATCTTAGATCAAAGCTGATTTTTAATACATGCCCAAGGATGGAAGAGTAAACAACACAGAATTCAAAACATAATTAGAATTACTGGCCCCACCACCGCAGATATGGAGACGTGTAAGTCTGCACGTATCAGCAGTGAGGAACTTGTGGCTTTAAATCCGTTTGTTTAATTACCTCTGACATCCTGGAAGCTCTTACCGTGTCTGCAGAGCGTTGATAAAGGAGCGAGTAGAGTGGTCACCTTCACCTAATTAACCACACTCTTTCTATCACTGTCTCTGAAGGCTTGACTAAAATTAAAGGTACATGTCAAAATTCTAAATAATGTTTCTAGCCCTGCGTGTCATACATCCAGGTGAGCTGTGAGAAGGTCTGGATGATGATTTGTGAAATTTAGACTTAACAGGGACAAACCTGAGGATTTCTCTGTATCTCATTCTGATTGCATACACAATCCTGCACCACATGCACAGTGAGGACTTCAGCAGTTAATCATGGATGTATTTGGGGTGTGTAACACAAAGAACTAAACAGATTATCTTCCACCTTTTCCTTTAAGGACCAGGTAACAAAGACTTGTTCTCAGAGCAGACGCACATGTGACTTTGCTCTCTTCATCTTGATCAGGCACACTTTTAAAAATACTACACCAATGAGCACAAAAGTTCACTCTAGACTAGGTTATTTACCGTTTTGTGCGGTTAAAGGTTCAGCGTTGCATCACTGCCTTATGGTTCACAAATCATGCCCAAACCAATACGGACAGGAAAGAAATTACCTGGTTTTGCCTTTTTGGGGACACTGGACTAGATTTACGGTAGTCTCTAAACATGTCACTGGGGCACTAGTCTTTGGCTATAATCAGCTCTGAATTGATTGAAATACATACACACC
>BJFM01001850.1:137069-254690 GCA_016586285.1 Arothron firmamentum | reverse complement strand
ACACACACACACACACACACCTAATTTAACACTGAACCGCATAAAAATATCACTTCACTTTCCAACTGAGCTTTACAGAATGCTTTACATTCTGGCATCATGTGCTGCCTCTGTGGTTATTTTCATCCCACGGCACGTTGTTATTCCATGTTACAGCCTCGCAGAATAGTAACACAGTCATAATAGATAATGCAGACGTGCTACTGTACCTCATTTTAGTTTTCTCTCTTGCAGTAATCACCATGGTGCTTGGCTTATCCTGCTCTTCCCTTATTTTGACATTTCATATCACACATTTCATTAATCTGGCCTTGCATAGAGCGTAGGATGCTGTTTGAACATGGCAGGCTCGAGGGAATGCAGAAGCAAGGCTTTTAATGAAGAGGGCAAGGTTTTAGCCTGGAAAATGAACCCCAACAAAGAGTCTGAATTACTTTGAAGTTGGTCTAAGAGGCTCAATTAAACAGGAGAAAATGTCTGTACTTTACTCTTATGAGCCTAAATGCTTAACCTCCAACACGCCTCAGATTTCTGCCCTTCCCGTCCACGCTGCATAAACACTATGAATCTTCTGCATGTAGGATATGACAGCAGCATGTAAATTCACAGTGTCAAGGCCAATTACCTCATCAGTTAGTGGGAGTACACTCGATAGAGAAAATGACCTTTTGGTTCACTGGATGTGGAATCTCCTCTCCAAACTCCCATCTAGCTCCAGGGATTGGAGGTGCAATCTCCCAGAGAAGTTTGATTTATTTTTTGACAAGACAGCATAAATGAAAAGTTTCAATTTACTGCCTGATATGCCCACTTTTAGGGAACGGGTCATCTGAGGCCTGACAGTGTAAATGAATATATACAGTTCACTCCCACCTCTGCTAGTAATGAAGTTTTGTGAAATGGAATTTGTCAGATTTTTACCATGTCCCTTTTGATTTCGGTTTGATTTCTGATGGTTTGACTATGTGTGTTTAATTGACTGTACACACATCTAATTGAATTTCACAATTCAGTAATGTAGTCAATACAGCCCGTTCTCGTGAAAGTGATGCTAAAGGTGTCTATCACATTCCTGTGTGAAACGCATCAGTTATGTGTGCAACGAACCATGAGTGCATGTGTCCATCTACTCACCAGATTTAAAATCAATATTTGGAGAGATAGTAAGACTTGACTTAGGCTTCATATTTGCATCAGAATTAAAAATAATAATAAATATATAGGGGTGAAAGAAATGGCAAAGTAATCAAGTAAAAAAACATTGATTTTGTATTTATTTTCATAAAATAAATCTAAATACAATTTCCAAACTATCCTGCTGACAAGATGGAAGCCATGATCCTTTCTAGAGTGGTTTAAAAAAGCCCAGCGAATAAACCTCCTGATATTATCATGTGTATGATTTTAATTTCTATTTTGCACTTTATTCTGCTTTGATGGATCTTGCCATCTTTCTGGTGTGTGAGGGATTTAATCAGAAGAGAGTCAAATTAAAATGTTGCTAACATTCTCTGCTCTTGTCAAATTTATGAAATCCCCTGACAACTCTGGTAAATAAACCTTCTGTGTTTGCTTTCATCACTCTTAAACGTTTTCACACGCATATGATAATTTCAAGTCCAAATTCCCACAATTATTTTGGAAAACTGAGTTACTATGACAATATGATAGTCTTATGGAAGTCTCGTGTTATTTGGTGCTGGTTTTCTCAAAATATCTCCAAGTCTACTGGGTCAAGAGGATGGATAGCAGGACTAATATGCGTTTTAAAGTCCCTCTGGGAATTTGGAGATAATCCTCTTCCTCCATTATTTGCTCTCTTTCCACTTGTAGAAAAATAGCATCTCAGTAATATCGCACCTCTATGTTTGACTGTAGCTCCAGAGTTCTCGGGGTTAAAACATTGTTTACATATTCTTTATTTATTAATGTACTGCAGCAGCAGTTGGCAATAGTCAGTTTTCTTGTTCGTAGCAGGATGTTGGGGAGTGGCTATCAAAGCCATCTCATAGCAAGAAGGTTCTGGGTTCGATTCCTGGAACGTGGCCTTCTTCTTTGGTTCCGGTGTTCCTCAGAGTGCTTATTTGCATTTTAACCTATAAACCTTTTGGGGTGTGCAGCCACAGTTAAAGTGTCAGGACATAGGAGACACAGTACAGGAAACGGGTTTCACAAACTGTTTTCAAAAATAAATGGGAAAATGAATTGACTCCCACCACCAACAGATTCCCCATAGCAACCAGGGACAAGGAATGGTCATATAAAGAGGTGAAGAACGCTGTGGTGAATTCACAGCTAATGGATGCGCCTGAGCTCCATTCAGGTATCGTGGAGCCAGAGTCACTGAACAAATACACACACTTTTTCAAAAAAAGGTCGAATGAATATTTAAATGTGTCTTGTGCCTTCGACCTTTTTTGAAAAAAAAAAAAAGATGCACACAATGGCTGTCATTGTGAAAAAACAGCAACAAACGCAACAGACAACGTAAATCAGAAAGATAGTGCCTGGTTTTTGTCAAAATGGGAGTCTCCAGCTCCAAATTGGAAAGAATAAAATATATTTAATATTGACTGTGCTAAGTGAAACTACAGCTTTTTAATGCCAGCTTCTGTGATTTTTATATGAAAAACACTTTTGTTCTACTTCTGGCTCTTTATTTCAATTTCTGAGCTAATTCAGAATTCCTTATAAAGACATTCAGATGATTGCTCCCACATTGTCAAACGTTTTAATGGCTTTTACTTCAAATTACCATGTCATTCTAAATGACATTTCATAATTATTTCATATAAAATACCCTGTATAAAAAAGCCACCTAAGTTGATAGGAGGAGGATTTTTCTAAAATATTTTGCTTTGAAAGGGAAAAACCCAGATAGCAAAATCTGCCTGGACCTCAAACATAAATCAGAAAATTGGCAAGGATTAAAACGCAAACTAGTGTCAGTGTTGTTGATCCTTTCAGCACTTGCAGTACGCCTGGATGCTGCAGATCCTGTGGCATTGATTTGTCTGACAGAGAGTTTCGCTGTCCTGGAGTGGGTTTTCACCATTGAGGTACTTCAGTTTATGTTCTGCAGCAGTGCTCCACCCAGTTAAAATCACGTGACCTGTGATTCTGACAGCATCTACAGTAAGAAAAATTAAGTTTTTTGTATTGTTTCATATTTTCACAGAGACAGGTGTACCTGAAAGTGGCAGAAAAGAATGATTGGTCGAATCTGTAGTTGTGATTGGCTGAAATGAGAAGGAAGAAGAGATCTTGCTTAAATATTTTCCAGCTCTTCAAGAAATTTTACTGCTGCAGGATTAAGATGGATTTCAGTGAAGTTGTCCTCAGCTGGTTGGTGCAGGCTCTTATTTTGGAAGGGTTTGCTCAGGAATCAGTTAACATCTGGAGATAATTAGATGTATGCCGGAGCAGCATAGGAGAAGTGAATTCATGTCATCCCAACTCATAATCCACAAATCAAGCACTCTACAGTAGTTCTAACCCCACTTACACATTGTAATCATAAATTGGCAAACCTTGTCTTCAGACTACTCATCAGCTGTTAGTTACTAATTTGGTTATTATATCAAGCTCATGGTGACATTTCATCATGGCCATTATATTTCTTATCCAAGGAATGCATTTGTGAACTTTTTTTATTGTTTAACAGCCAAGGAGCTGTTCTGCCATTTTTCTGCAGATAACAGAACTGCCTCATTCCAATCAGCTACAGGTCACCCTGGTTGACATCAGGGATGTATTTTCACTTCTTTCTAGACTCTTGCAAAGACAAAAAAGTGTCGCAGGCAGTGACTTTCTTCCCGAAGTATCAGTTCTTTCCTCTGGTGTGGAGATGCAACCTCAAAAAGAGCAGAATGCTTATTTTGAAGGGATGACCAGCTGCCAGATCTATTTTCACAACTAAATTCAATTTTCTTGCTCTTTGAAAATTATTGATGAATGAAACAGCACTAAGGGCTGAAAAATCTTTGTATAATTTTTTTTTTCAGTTTAGCTGCTATATTAAAAAGTCAACACATTTCAAGCTATGTACACTTCCTCCCACACAACAGTTCCGTTCCCTTAGGCTTTTTCCTCTATCATGCTCCCTTTCTTGCCCTGCTGCTGTCATTTCCTCTTCTCTCCCTCTTCCCTTTTTGCCTCTCTCCTTTGCTTCGGTTCCTTTTGAAGTGCTAAACAATGTGAGTGAGCAACACTCCCTCTTCAGCTCACAGGGAAATCGGAGCTGAAACAGCATGGCAC
Source organism: Arothron firmamentum (assembly GCA_016586285.1). NCBI lineage: Eukaryota > Metazoa > Chordata > Actinopteri > Tetraodontiformes > Tetraodontidae > Arothron > Arothron firmamentum. The sequence goes on along the minus strand of BJFM01001850.1, from coordinate 250,433 downwards.
AGTGCGTAGCACATCTTTCTCCACGACCACAGGTGGATGGGGGTGGAGACGGCGGCATCAAAAGTGTGGCCGGCGTGTGGTGACAATAACAGTATCTGCACGGAGCCTTCATCCTCGGAGCTGTCAGCTCAACAGATCAGCCCAGCATGGTTGAATGCTAAAGCTAATGTCCATGCCTGTCTCTGTTCCTTCCACTGCTGAAACCTGACAGCTATCTGCTTCCTCTTAGGTTTCCCGTGAGACTATAAAGGTGTGATTATGGAGCCCTTTCATGCTCAAAAAAAGGCTTTATTTTGTTTTATTTTTTCACTTTAGTGTGTCACCATAGAAAATAAATGCACTTGTCCTTCTTCCACTTGCCTCCTTCACAACCACGTGGTGATGAATGCTCTTCATTACTGAGCAGTACAAGAGGAAATGAAGCAAAACCTGACTTTGAGAAGCAATCAGCCGCCTGGCCATATTCTGTCACCCGTCGAGGTACATGACATGTGTTCATCCACTCCTGCAGGTTTAGTGGGGCTACATTTCTCTGCCTGTTCGGATGCTTCCTCTCACCTCCACACATTTGTCTTTTCTGTCTGCGTCTGTCTCATTTCAATAATTCATCAATGCCAGTGTGAACCACACGGCGTTCTCCGTCTCACAGCGTGGACTCAATACTTCGGTTCCCATCAACCACCTTTAATATCAGCCATCTGTCTGTTTTTCTGGGTCACGTGATGAATTTCACTGAGGTGTCACCACGGCCAGAATTTTTACACGTTTTATTTTTTACCTCATATTTGTGTCAAATTTATGTCTCCTCTGCTCGTAGTTACTGTTTGGGCTGTTGTCAGTGATGATTTTAGTTTTATTTTAGCTGTTTAGGCTGAAGGTGTATCAGCATGTGGCTCAAATTTACCAAATTGTGTTTGTACTGATGTCAGTAATTTGTAAAATTATCATCAACTTTATGTCTGAATTTCACATTATGATTTTTTTTAAACTAATATATGGTGCGTTTTATTGTATAAAGGATGGAATAAGAAAGGAAAGAGACAAATGACTGACATTTCTAATTTATACACCATAATTGCTGATCTTTATTTGCCATCATCAGGTGAAGCGCTTGTGACCTTTGCCACCAAAGGCAAACTATGGAGTCAAATTAGAGCAGATTGCCTGTCACGTTCATGTGAAAGTAAATGCTGATAAAAAGGTAAATGATGGCTGAGAAAACTGTACCGACACCAGCCATCACTTTTAATGCGTTCACACATGCTTGTTTATCTTCAGAGCTGTTTCAACAGTTTTCTGACTCGTGAAAGTCAAATTTTCTCTGAGAAATATTTATTTTTGATGAAGTGAATGAATAACAAATATATGCTGATAAAGAAATGGAAATCACTAATTCAAGTTTCTCTTTTACTGTCTTTGTTTATCCCTTCCATACGTCACACAAGGACTTCTGACGCACACTGCATGTAATTGTTTCCTGACCTTCATGTTCTACGTTTCTGTAACAGCATATTGTGGAATTTTATTGTGAATTTGTTTTATTAATCGTTTCTGTGCTGACAGAAAATGTTGACTCTTAACGAAAAACTTCATACTGTTTGTGTGTAGATCACTGTCAGGGCAAGATTAGATTTTAGGTTAAATGGGGATCCAAAGTGGAGAGAAAACAAATACACTTCATTGTGTGTGTTTGTGTGTGTGTGCACGTGTGTGTGTGTACACGCTGACAAACGCTAGATACTGCAGAGCGTGTTGCAACAATTTGCTGTAGTTGTATTCACATTTGTAATCCAATGAAGTTCTGCAGAATGTAATTTGAGTGGCTACAGTGAGCAGGCAGGAAGCGGATAGAGGGATGACTATCTTACAGCGGAATTAAATTGTAATGGCAGCCAGGTATAGGTAGGCTACATAAAAACTAATGACAACTCATTAATATATATATAGAAAAATAAAAAGGGTACTAACATAGGATCAATAAAGTGAAAGGGTCACCACACGAGGCAATGATTGATACGGATATTGAGATGATGTATGATGCATTCAGGGTCCGTCTCCGGTGTACAGATGTCATATCATCTTATCATCTTGACTTTGGATTTTGTTCAACTACAGCTAAATAGAAATTGATGGGGAAATGTGAGGGAATGGAGGTATTTTCTGGGAAAGGATTTCAAATCTAAATCTGAAATTCTTTTTATAGGTTAGGAATTTTCCCATGCGAGAGAGATGATGTGATTCCAGGAACTTCAATCGGGTAGGTTTTGGTTGTTTTCTTTATCTGGATAGAACATGAAATATGTGTTTCGTGGGTGCTTTTTTAGGACCTCCCAGAGACATACTAAATCAGACAGGATGGACCGTTGGGAGGTTTTAAAGCTTTGCTTTGCTATGTTTTATTGATGTCCTCAAGTTGATTTACCCTGACATTTGCTGATGCTCCTGCTTCAAGCAGATCCCCTGCACCCTCACTCTGCCTATTCAAGGTGTAATGTGTGTTCACCATTCTTTTAAATTTGAATTTGGAGGGGCAGGAGCTTTAACTGACCCACCAGGATCTCTGTCTCTGCTGAATCTTCTGTGTCTTTGGACTTTGTTGGACCAAAGTGTAAAAGCAGCTGTCCTCCTGAACAGTACTGGCAACAGCATTCGCTGCTTATAATGTCGTGGTTTGCCGGTAGATTAATTCAGTCGAGATGTTGGATTTTCAGACTCGTTATGTAGAAGAATGATGTAACTGGCAGACATAGAAGCTCGATGCAAATGAGGACTCCTGGATTTTCTCTTGTTCTCTCTATGTGACCCGTTCATTCTCTCTCATTCCCTCTTTTTTTGTTGTGTAAATCAGAATTCTGGTTTTGCATTTAGCTTTTGGTCCCACGTTTCTGAAGTCACGTCAAAAGACGGCTCATTTGCAACCCACATAGTGAGTGACAGGTTTAGTATCGGCATGCGGACTGAAGAACAATGCTGAGAAGAAAAGCGAGAGGAAAATAGAGGTAGTGGTGCTGGGGAATGTGCTGTACTGGAGTGGTTAGAGTGGAACTGGGTCTTGATGACGGTTCTACTCATTTTTTAGAATGTACATGATCCTCACACTTCGCTAGATTTCAGGTTCAGGATGAAAGGTTGCATGGGTCATCCATTAATCACACACGTCAGTGATATGACAGCTGATGTCATTTGTCATTGTTTTCTTTCAAGTATCCTGTGATTTCTTCCTGTCAGATTGACATCAAGAGAAGAGTCCCTGTGAAATGATCTATTTCAATGTTCATATGATTCCCTTCCTATAGAGAGATACTGAATGAATCTTGAAGAAACAGCAATCACAACATGGTTTCATCTGCCTCTCTTTATTCATTACTGTCATTTCACTCATTTTCACTTGTATTTGAATGGTTGTAGCAAGCAGAAATAAGGTGGCAGTGCTGTCGCTATCGCAGCATTTTATGATTCTATTTATTCACCATGTATTAAATGGCTGCCTGTTTTTCTGCACATAAATGTAGTAAATGTTTTTATGAAGTTTCCCACTACAGACCCACACCGCTATCTTTAATCTTTAACTCCAGCCAATATGGGGCGCTAATGTAAGACTAACTTACCTGGTAACTGAAACTACCTCTCAAAGAGGACTTTTTCCTTCATTTTTTTTCTTTGAATCAGTGAGGTACTTTAGTGGTGGCTTTCCCCCCCACTAACATTCACAGACAAATGGAACAGTCACAGTTTTTCTAAATAACATACAAACATATCTGCAGTAAAAATAATTTTTCTGTCCTGTCAGTTAGCAGCTGTGTGGAAGGCTACATGCGAGAATCACGGTGCCTGGCAAGCGGTAAAATTGAGTTCTAATTCACTTAATTTGTTTCTCATCCAGGAGTTTTCATCCTCCTGTGTGTTCGGTGCCTCTCAAAAACCAGAGCACGCCGTGAAAATCAAATCAAACCTCTGTCGCGTTACCTCCCTTAAAATTGAGTGAAAGGCATTTTATAACTGTCGGGAATTCTTAATCCACGCCGCAGGTTCCTACACATGCACGGTTTTAGAAAACTGGGAAAAGGGGAGCTTGGCAATGAACCAGTAGCTGCCTGGCTGGATGGAACTGACAGATGACGGAGTGATCTGTATAGTTGAGGTGTGTGCAACAGAGAGGCAGAGCTTTTATTACAGCTCGGGACTACGGCTCTCTGCTGAGCCTTGATGACATCAGAATTTTGGATTTGCCAGACAGTCCGTTGAGTTAAAAAGCCTTTTTGCTGTCTCATTAACATAAATGAGGCTGATTTATTTCAGAGGTCAAACGGGTTATTTTCTTCAGTAACTAAGAGGGGATTTTCTGAGTGTGGTATTCTCTCTCCTCTCCACATCTTTGTCTTATCACCATCTTGGTCTCATCTCCACATAGCATCTATGTCCTAAACCTTATCTGCAAGTGCCAGACACTAGTAAATGCTGCCTGAAAGACAGAGGGAGATAATTTAGTGCAAAAAAAAGGGTGCTTAAGCATTCGGGGGAAATACAGATGAAGTACCTGTGTGCCAGAGGGAACAAGAGATTCAGATTATAACGAGAAATCTCAGAGTTTGGATAAAATCAAGTTTTGTCTAGGTCAGTCACCATGTTTGAGTGATGTAAGCCTCCTAACTGCAAAGATTTAAAAATACTTACTTAAACTTAGTCGTGAAGAAATAAGGGTTCCAGCCTCATCATATTTTGCACTAACTGCAATTAGCATTTAGAGGTGTTAATGGACTCTTCAGAAGTTGCTCTTGGTTGTAAAAGTAATAACCTAAGCTAGCTGTCAAAAAAAAAAAAAAAAAAAAACCAACCCAAAAAACCCGCCTCTCCCTTAGGTTGCAAGGCTGCACTTGAAACAGAGAAGAAAAGATATGGAGAGGATAGAAAAGAAAAAAATCTTTAAGAGGGAACATTTTCATTACGGCTGTGAGCGTTGCTTTTCATAGCTTCTGGGAATCCAAGTAACAGGTCTGCAGCCAGTGCTTAGCTCCCTGTGTGTTCCAATTACCAAACCCCTTTAGCTCCAATGCCCATGTGAGCAGCACACGGAGGCTGACAGCTGAAAGTTATTTGAATTCAAGTCAGATAAAAAGTATAACTGTAATAACTATGCAATCATTTGTCTTTGAATTATTTAACTTTCATTTATTTTTAAGCTGCAGCATCAAGCTGTTGAACATTCAGATGGAAAACAGCAGAAGTTAATGGTTCCTTTGCTTCTGCTTTGTGGGTTCCTTGTCTTTAACTCAATGAATTGATCAAGGGAGATACATAAACATTTGTTAAGTTAATTCTGATGTTGCACACGATGAACTCACATAAAGATCAGCGACTTATTCTATATGTGCAGTCATATCTCAGTATTTTGACTTTTTCCTCCAAAAAATTGTTTTGGAGGATTGGCTGCCTGATTGCTTGCCTGACTGGAACTGACTTAGAATGTTCCTCTTTACTTCTCTTCACTCTGTCCTACAGTTCAGATTTGTGTTTAATCTGGTTTCCAGTTTCTAACATCCTTTTTTTCCTTTTTTTCCCTCAGCCCTTATTACTTATACCACCACTTTTTTGTTCTTTCTCATCAACATTTCAGTATTGTCTCTGAACATTTAGCTAGAAACCAGGCTAAAGATGGTCAGAAATCTGGTGAGCTAAACCATTGATGCTATTTCTGTATGTGACAAGTGATCATGTGCTCTTTCTATGCTATTCATTATTTCATGTATAACTTATTTGTGGAACTTCAAGGCAAAATCAGTCTTTGAACCCCCTGATGTATTTTTGTTGTTGGGTTAAGTGGAGGGTATTTTAACCATAATACCTTTGTTTGTTTGTGGAGATTTATTAGATTTACCTGCACAGCTGCCCCGCTCATGGATTCACCACACTAAAAGCCTTTTCACACCAGAAATAAGTCCTCATGCAGAAACCCCAGCTCGTAATAAAATATAAATTGACTCCAGGTTTGTACTAAAAATACCGTGGCTCAAATCTGCAGGCAGCGAAATCCATTTGCATAATCACGCACTTTGTAACTCGCCTGAAAAAGACATTGTCAGATTAGCTCTCAGAAAAACATCACAGCATGATGTTTAGAGCAAACCGGTCTGTTATTTTCAAATCAATTCTCCTGCAGCCTTCAAGCTTCTGGTCATGGATATTTATGTGATGAGTCAGCTGTGGTGTTCAGGCCTCGTCAGTCGTCTAGTACAATAGAACCCTGAATTTAGGGTTTGCATTAAAAAACATTAGTATATGAGTGTTGGTTTCATTCTCAACTCAGCTTATGTCAGAACACCACTGTCTGTTGTAGATGTCAAAGGAACACAGTGAAAACCCACCTGAACCCCTGCATTTCTCACCCACACACTCTCCCCCCCCCTCCCGTGCGCCTGACCTCTCCATATAACACAGGCTGTCAGTGTTCAGAAAGCCCCCAACCTGCACCTATTCAACCCAGACTTCCCCCTCGACTCTTCCATTCTCTCAAAGCAATTTTTTTTTTTTTTAACAGCTGGTATGTGGGGGGGCTACAGAATTAAGCCTGCAGTCAGGAGTCAAAGTTGGAAAAAGAGACACAGGTTCTGTGTACAGAACTGCCTGCGCGCGTGTGTGTGTGTGTGTGTGTGTGTGTGTGTGTGTGTGTGTGTGTGTGTGTGTGTGTGTGTGTGTGTGTGTGTGTGTGTGTGTGTGTGCGTGCGTGCGTGCGTGCGTGCGTGCGTGCGTGCGTGCGTGCGTGCGTGCGTGCGTGCGTGCGTGCGTGCGTGCGTGCGTGCGTGTTTCAACACCATAGATAGCTCATATTTCCAGTCTATGCACCCATGGATGGGGACACAAAATCATTGCTTTTATACATATATTACTACCATAAATAAGAAGCAAAGAGAAAAGAGAGAAAAGATTATTATACAAAATTTAAAAAGCGGTTGTAAATTAAAAATGGTGCAGTCCATGCCATCTACAGCTATAAAACTGCACTGTGTATCTGTATGCACACTTAGATTAATGCATACATGGAGGCGACCCCCACAGCGCCAAAGAGTTTTGTGAGTCCAAATACAGTCCAGCAGAATGATACTTCAGCAGGAAAAATGGCTCAATTAGTCCCCATGAAAAACAATGTTCAAGATAAGCTTCCCTTTGGCTGCCATGTCCTTTAGCTTTTGGCTTTACTGCCTTTTTATGCTTGTTGAAATGTGCTTTCAAACCTCAAGTTTGGACAGAAAGGTTGTTTTAAAGAATGTATTGAATAAGTGACTAATTCAGAGTTTTCTCCAGTGCCTGAATGCTTCATTGTTGCATTGATTTAAATACGCCATCAGCTGAATCACTTCTTTTAAACATCCCCAACACGTTGAGTAGAGGGTAGTTCGAATCTCCCATCAGAGCAGTGAATTGATAGCTCTAAATGGTGCAGCAGATGAGGCACAAACAATGACTTTCTCTTCAAATGTGAGACATCCTTTCATTCTTTCTGGTCATTTAAAGGTCCCATGATATGCTGCTTTTTGGAGGCTTTTATATAGGCCTGATTGGTCTGCTAATACTGTATGTGTCTTCCCCCAAATTCAGCCTTGGTGCAGAATGAAAGCTACTGCGAGCCAGTCCTTACGATGTCAGTGCCATTTAGGTGGTAGCTTAAATCCTAATGAGGAGAAAAGAGGAGAGCCAGGATGGAGTGACTAGCAGGTGCCCATGGTACCATGTGCAAATGTTTACACTGGATGGATCGCAGTGCCTCATTGACAAGCAGTCTTTCAAGCTTTTCAATTTGATCCTGAATCTGATTCACAATGAAAAGGAGTTGAAGAATTTGAAACTTGGGGGCAACAGCAGGACATGTCCGAAAGGTTAGTTCGACATATTGTGTCTGGAAACAGACATTCAGCTCGTTTTGTTTCTGTGTTAACTGTAAGTAGCTGTTGGCCAAGGAGAGTTGGTACTGATCCAGACTTAATTTTTAGATATTCAGAAAGGCCAGCTCTGCTTTGGCTTAAGTTCAGAAACATTTGTCTGTGAAATGTTTGGTGTACACATACAAAACTTTGTTGGCGCATTTCTAGAAAAAGTAAAAGAAATCCACTGGATCTTTGGATGTTCAGATGCATGAATTAAAAACAGACTTTTATGCTCATCTATACATTCATCTTTTATGTTCATCTGTGGAAACTGCAATTTTCTAGTTTGGCCTGTCTGAGCTTTTACATTCCCAAAAGGAGGGGAATTATCTCTAGTGCATAGTTTAGGTATAACGCTATCTCCAGCCACTGGGGGACAATAGGCAACCTAGAGAAACTCATATTGATGTTAAAAAATATGTATAAAGTGAAAGTTTAATGCCATGAGACCTTGAAACGTTTGAGTAATTCAGACTGTTTAAAAGGTAAAAATTGTAAAGCTGCTTTTGTCAGTGTTTCTGTTTTGGTTGTATGTCGTCTCCCTTGTCATTGTCTTTCAGCTAGATTCTCCCACTCCTCCTCTCATTTTATCCCCCACCTCTGTCTAATTGTCTCCACCTTCTTCCTCATGCATTTAAACCCTCTTCGCTAATGGAAATAGATTTGTCTGATTAGTGATTGAACGGTTACTTTAACATCAGTCACAGCTAATGTGGCTCTCTCTGAGGACCTGCAGGCTTTTCAGGCTGAAAAAGAAAAAGCCTGATTGTTCCACAACTCTGGCCATTTGGATGCCAGAACACACGTTTAAAGGTAACCGAGCTTGGTTTAACCATATTCTCTAGATTTGTAAAGGCAGTAGTTAGAAACTGATTGGATTAGACGGGTGCACACTCCATATATTAGACAAGGGATACTAGTAATATAAAAGCTTAAACTCATTATTAAACAAAACACTGCTTTAGGATGAATTAATCCATGTTTCTGTAATTTGGCCCTCTCTCATTTTAATTGAATAACTAAACAATCCAGGATGGATCCACTGCATTAAATTCAGAAAAGTGAAAATCACCTGCAGGCACACAAACCTTGGTATTGTTTTTTTTTTCACTTTGTGATACTAGACTTTTCTCAAGAGTGACGTTTTCCATAATCAGCCTGTTCCATTGGGTGTATTCACTCCTGCACAGAGCTTCAGTCCAGCCATGTTTGTGCTGCAACAGAGATAAGAGACAGAATTTGCAGGGGACTGATTACTGGAGACTTTCCGTCCTCATAACAAAGCAAGCTAGACCAAGTGGAGGCAGCGATGGTTTAACCTGGATTATGCCATCCTGCTCATCCAGGGCAGAGGCAACAGGGGAAAGGGCTTTTTTTTATAGTTTGACTTCTGCAGTGGATTCAACATGGAGCCACCTTCTGAACAATCCTTTGAATACCGAATATTAAAGTATTTAGTGCTTCAGTGCTGCTGTTGTTTGTGAGTCGGTGTTCCTGAATCAGTGACAATAAACTGAAAGAAATTTATATAAATGGGTTGCATATTTTAAGAAATATGTCTTTCTTCAAATGATATTTGTGATATGTTCACAAGTCATTTGATGTCTTTCAGTGAAGATTTAAAGGCACATCATTTACTTCCAGATGAAATTATTTCAATTGCAGTTACATACAGTGACACTGCACTGCTGTGGATTTCGTATTCCCGCTTTTGGTTACATAGAACATGTAGGGGATGACTGTGGACTCGGGCATATAGAGTCCAGCCTCCTCTTCTGCACCAACCAGTCAGAGTTAATGACTGATTTAAAATGGTCCAAATTTTTCTCTCTCTGGCCGAGCTCACCATGTATCAGTGCTAATGATGCGTGGATTAAGGGTACAGGTTTATTTTAATCATTAACATTTTGGCTGCAACCTTCTTGTTTTTCAGCTAGTTGAATTTTATTGCGATTATTTTTGCGGGCCTCCACGCATGTGGCAAATTGTTTCTCTCACTAATTGCCATCTGTTTCTCGAGAGCCATATGCAGAGCGGGGCATGGGGTGCAAATCTGAAGATAAAACAGAATTCTAAGATCAAATCCATCTTTGTGTGGTTTATTATGCCTCTGCCAAGGGTTTGCAGTGATAAAATCACTGTCTGTACCAGCTGACAAAGAGAGACTTTATGGTGGAGAAGCAGAATAGAAGAACGTGCAGTCAAGTCTGATAACGGTTAAGTGACTCACTCTGAGGCCCAGGCGGGTGATGGCGTGCCCCTGTGATCCTCCTGTCGTTGACTTTCTTCAGAGAGAGAAGGTGGAGACTTTCTGACACAGGTGAGGTTTACAGAGGCGACTCTGATGCTGAACTTGTCTCACTGAAATTCTCGCAACCTTTAGTCAGACTCATTTTGAACTGGATCTAGTTAAGAGCGGCAGAAGGCTTAACCATTCAGCAGAGGTGCAGGTGAAAAAGCCAGCAAGTGTAGCAAATCTGAATGGCTCAAGTGTTCTTTTCTTTACCAGAATGTTGTTTCAGTTGGTCCACAAAGACCACACCAACAGGTCGAGTAAATAGCGTTTATTGACCTTTGGCCAGAAATTAGTTCCATAGATTCAGCAGGATGCCATTGCCAATCACATGCACTAATAAGATATTGATTAGTTTGACCTTCAGGGAGATTTTGATACTTTATCATAGCACAAAAAGGATTCCCTTCTATAGGCCTAGTCAATAGACCTATAGAGGTCTGCTCATTAGTTAGTCCAGCACATATCCCATACATATGAAGAGGGACAATAGACTTACAGTTTTAGCCGGGCTCACCTTTACTGACCGGTTTAATGAGATTACTCGCCTCGCACGTCATCCACAGAGAGAGGGAGGGAGTGAGGGGGCACTGAAACGGAGATGAATAGGTGTGCTTGGAGCACTCGGCTTTTATAAACCGCCGTCGTGCGCACTGCTGAAGCGGGTCTGACAGGTGCCCTGGTGTGGAGGTCGGGCGTGTGTATGGATTCCTGCTCTTCCTAATGAGGGTTTTTCTTAACAATCTCTCGGGTCAAAACATGGTAAGACGCCGTCTTTCTTAGGGTATAAACGGTTGCTCACTGCTCCCTTTCAGAGCGCGTAGTTGTTACGGAATGTCTGCATCGCAGAAATTCTTGACATTATACGAATTTCTTGGCGATTAACGTTGCACCTGATCTGTGCTCCAAGTTGAGGTTTTCTCAAACGGAGCGCGTCAACTTCTGTGTAATTACTTTGCTGCCCCGTGCGGATGACTGGCCGGTTCTAAATATTTAATTGAAGCAGCGCGTTGAAATTGGACCAATTATCACCGGAATTTCTGCCCTCCCGTCTCTCTGCATATGCTAATCAAAAAAGAAAAAAAAAAGGGGACATTTTCATGGTGAATACAACAGGTTTAATGCAAGTGAACTGCTGCGCTGCGAGCGTCTTCAGACCTCCATCCCTTCAACGGCCCGCCAGCTTTCAAATAGAAGACTAATAAAGTTGAGCTCCGAGGTCAAACTCCTGTTGAGGTTTGCTCTTTTAAGACTTAATATGGTAAATGATTGCAGACAGCCCCTGTAGATCAGCTCGTTGTGGCACAGCGGCCGTTTGGAAACGCACAGATGCGGAGCAAAAAAAAAAAAAAGTACTTCAATACCAATATTTACTGTTCAATGATTTTATTAAGGCCAGAATCTGAACGTTGTTGGTGTTTATGGATGCAATTTCGATGTTGGTTGCAGAACACAACTGGGTATCCCTCGTAGACTGCAATGATTTGCACACACACACACACACACACACACACACACACACACACACACACACACACACACACACACACACACACACACACACACACACACACACACACACACACACATCTATATTTAATTCCTGGCCTTGTTTGGAGCTATTGTGTCATCAGTTACGTGTCTGTTTGTTTTTATTAGTTTTCTCATCCTGCAAGTAAACAGGACTCTTTTGATGCAAAACACTGATGAAAGGAAACTGGTAGTAACACTCTAGTTGGCTTGCATTTTTTATGGCTGCCATGAATCATTATGAATCGTTTGGAGAATGGGCTGTATACTCTCAGCAGTTTTGTGTGTCCAGTGTGAGTTTCCTGGATTCCAAAAGTTATTTGGAAGGATTTTGGCATGAATCAGGTCAGTGTGTGCCATTTTAGAGGCAGTTTCTGCCCCTCTGGTTCAGTCAAGTTGTGATTTTATTGGTTTGCTTGAAAATGGTGTGATCTCCTCTCCTGTATCGCACTTCCAAGTGATCCAGAGTGACCTACAGATCAGGTCTTCTGATGAGATCAGTGAATCAGTTTATGTATGCTGTGACTGAGTTATTGCATGGCTGAAGGGAAACTAATGCATTTAAATTAAACAACAGGTGAAATATGAGCAAAAATTCAACCGTTTCACTTTCTATGTAGTAGGTAAATGCAAGTTCAACATGTGACCACACTATAGCGATGTAATTTTCATTTCTCCTTTTCCAGAGATGATATCACACTAAAACATTAAAGCATCTAATTTACAGCCTTATAGAGTCCTCTTACATAAACAGTGGTTTTTACCGTCACTTTGTAGCCAGTTAAATTTCAGAGATACATTCATAGTTCATAAAAGCTGTCGTGGTGGCTAGAAATAAGGTTAATTTGACTCTTATGCATGATTTTCATTGACAAATTTATGTTGGTGTATGTTAAATATGCTGCAAAATAACTGATGTTTCAGCCTGTCTGAGCAGGCTGTTAATTATTCATCACGTGCTGGTTCCTTGACAGTGTTGATGACAGTAGGTGTTGTGTGACAGTGACAGAAGCCTCGAAAATAGCTGACCACTGCATCAGGCTTATGTGATTGTATCTAAACTTTGGTGCTTTTACTCAGGGTGTCGGGAGCTAAATAGGTGCCTCAGTCAGCAGTCAAGACTCTTCATGGGTCCAAACGGCCGCTGGTTCTCTAAAGGCACATTTTATTTTTTTCCTCTGTGACTATGAAGTAGACCTTAGTAATGTGAGCGAGCCAGGCTTCTCAAGATGTGAGGAAGTGCTGCAGTTTCATGTTTACATCTTACCAGGATAGAGTGTGATTAATGTAGCCTGTTGTATACTGTGGAAGAGAATGAGGACAAACTTGAAATTAAGTTTGTGGGTTGCTAATATACAGGTCGGTTAGGTGAGATGTAAATACTTCAGAGACTCCTCAATGAACAATCATTGTTATGCTGATACCATGTAATTAGGCATCTGTCTCAGTAAGTAAGTAACTACAAATGACTCCTTCACCATATGTTCATTCTGTCGCTCTGTCTTGGAAGTGAAGGATGGAAGCCTGTACTCTAGTAATATAGTATACAATATATTTTTGAGGTTACAAAACACAGTAGATTGCTTTATGTTCAAAGCCCTCATCACCTACAGTGATGAAGAAAATCACCAAATTTTTTCATTCAGTCCTTGGCCCATTATCAACATTTCCTGAAAATGTCATTAAAATCTGTTTATAACTTTTTGAGTTATTTTGCTAGAAGTCAAACAAATGGCTACGTCACATAAAAAAAAAGCTGTCAAAGAAGCAGCTCTATTTTATTCCAAAAATAAGCAAAAGAGAGAGAGAGAGAAAAAAAAAAGAAAGTCTGACAGTACAAAACACCCAATTCACCACCATGTTTGTGTAACAGAAATAAGAGATTCTTTCAGTTCAGATGCAATAAAGAGGAAAATTTTTGGCATTCTTTCACTTCCTCAATGACCTCACTGACACATCAATTATTGAAATAGCTTCTGGTAAATTTTCTGTCAGTGTTTTAGCTTTAGAGTTGTAATATATAGAGTCAACACTGTCTGGGATCACCCTATTATAATGATATATACAGTATATTTTATCTTTTAGGTCATTTACAAATTTAGAAGTGAATTTATAGTGATCACAATCTGACCCTGATAAGTCTTTGTAGTTTTCTCAGAGCCGTGCCTTTAATAGCCATTTTGTGGAACGACATAGTAAGGTACTTCTCTTGTCCAATTCTGGTGGATGCTGTGTGATTAATATGAAGTCCTTACCTTTGTTGTGAGCATCGGGTTTATACGATTTTTACTGTCGTGATGGAAGGCAGATCATTCCATAATCTTTCTCTTAAAAGTTAAGGCTGAACTAAAGATGCTGTAAAACACTTTAACTGAACTGAACCAGAGATGGAGGAAAATAGCCGGTTATGAATTGTTCTCAGCATAAATGGAGTACCGACCGATGGCCGGGAGGCAAAGCCTCCAAGATATGGCTCATAAATTGAAGAGGAAACTAATCTTATCAGTAGGTGGTCAGCCTCCACTGGTTATAGCAGGTTATCTCAGATTGAGAAGCTTGTAAAAGGTCTGATTTTTCTCCATCTCAGCGTTATCGCTCTGCATCAAACACAGTCCTCAGCAGTCCACATGTTCACAGCTGAAGGGGCCCTCATGTTTGGAGTCTTCAGGCATGCAGTTTGCATTTGTTTGTGCTTCACTTGCTTACTAGATGCACTCAGACCACACAGGGGGTCAGGGACCAGGGGCCTCATTTAACTTTGATCAGTTCTTGTTTTTACATCTGGAGCCTCATAACAATTGACCACATTGTTGACCCTACATGCTACATCAGCGTATCAGCATCATGTAAACGTAACGTAAACGTCATGCAAACGTGCTTATTTGACAATCAGGTGATTTTAGTAATGAGGCAAAACTGCTTGACCATTCTTCATCGACGCCATGATATAACTGCAGCCCACCGTATCTCATCTCATGCTGCAGCGTCTGTTTCATCCAGAGCACTGTAGCAAAGACTGTTGTGCTCAACGGATAGGCAAGTGTTACTGTCTGACCACCAGGTAAACACCTGTGTATCCCACTCCATGTTCTCTGAAAGTTTGCATTGTCTCAGACTGCATGAAATGGGGAAAACCGGTGTCAACCATGCTTTTCCCATTGGAATGCAAGCTAGTAATGATTTCTGCAGTTCTCGAGGGTAAAGCTACAGTGCAGAAAAAAACAGCTAAAAAACAGATGGGAGCAGTGAAGCTTTAGCATCTCATGGTTGATTCCAAGAATTTCTGTTCTGTTTTGATGGTTCCCAGCAGATTCTCTTTGTTTCTTAACAGTGCAATTACAACACCTCTTTATTTAGTGAAAAACCCTCATTTAATTGCTGGTTAATGAGGACTATATGACCCTTAACATTTTAGTTTTATTACTGTAGCTCGGAGAGGTTTCTGAGATGATTGAGGGTTCGGTGTGCAGCCAGAGCAAAGAAAAATGAGCAATTGAGAAATGCTTTGTTCCTGCTTTTCCTTGTAGTGTTTCAATTTCTAGTAATGCTCTATAAAAGATTTAGGGGAGGTGCTGCAGATTGTATGTCTATATGGTAATTTCACACTTTTCTCCAGTTGTTTCCATGTGTGGAAGAGAAGGATCTTTACAGGAAGACGGCCATTATCAGATCAGCAGAGAAGGAAAACTCTTTCATGTGTAAAAGTCTGTTCAAGCTTGAACTCACTTCATCATCACTGGGGTTAATGTCATTCATGTCTTTTGTATATCCTCCATGAAACATTTGTATTTTCTTTAGGATGTAACTGTAAGTGCATTTTGAGTTTTTGTGTTTAGTGCTACAGGCTCATCTTCACATTTAAAAAAAACAAACAAAAAACCAAAGCCTTTTAACATACGGAGTAATTTCTAAAAGCTTTTTTAGAAAGCAAGCATCAGCAAGATTTTATTTAGTTTTTCGCCAGTTAACTGAACATTAAGTCACACATGACATATAAACAAGTTTTTAGCTGTGCGAGATGCAGCAGGCTGAATGGAATTTGGAGATTAAAAAAAAGCATAGAACAAAACCAAAAAAGAATTTGAAAGTAGGGTCTTTGTATTATTTATAAGTCTGTTCCAGTTGTGAGCATTTGAGTGCAGTCCGCTTCACTTGGAATTGATGACGCCTGCTGAGGCTCCACTCATCTGAACAAATGTAATTAACAGAATAACATTTATTATTTTTTAAATCCACAGATCTATTTTCTCCACTTTCTTAATTAGAAGCGGAGGCACTGGAGACAGGAAAAAAGTACTGGTTACATAAATTATGCTCGGTGTTAATTTCTGTTAAAGGTAAATTGTATTATTTTAATTTATACTGTTTGTTTTCCAACTCGAGCTGGTTTTAACTACTGAATATACAAACTGTATAAAATTAATATATGCTGATGCTCCTTTACTCATGGGTGATCAGTTGTAAGGCAGCGTTGAATAAGTCCACAGATTGGATGACCAAGTCTCGCATAAATATCAAAATCAGGATAATACAACAGACTAGGTAATTTCAGATTCATTAGTTGACCTCAGCTCCTCCCATAATGAAGATCAAGTCATGGTATTTACAATTTGACTTTGAAAAACTCTTCTGCATGCTCAGGACATCAATGACATTTATAGAGCTGCTGCATCTAAAAGAAGTGCTGGAGGGTGACCTTTTTGGTTCTCTGTGCCACCACCAGACCAGGATTCTTGAGTTAACTAAGCTAGAGTGAGAACATGTTGGAATTTGTCGGCTTTAGTCTTAAATTTTTCTCGCTTGCCTCCATGCTCACCCATCGATAACTTGGGTCCCACATCACTGGTGTACTCTCTGGCTGACCTAGGATGTGACTGGCACACTGATTAAGCACAAGCACCTCATGTGGACCAATTTCAGGAAATGCTACGATAACTTTAAGTGATGTGGCTGTCATTTTTTTTTTAGAATGATTGGTCAAAAGGCTGTATTTTCCAAATGGATGGCAGATATTTGCAGCTTGCATCAACAAACACAGCAAACTGACCACATTCATAATGCAGATCATTCCATGTTGTAATTTTCTTTAGCAGTTTTAATAAGTTGGTCATTTATGTCTTGGAAAACACCCTGTGATGAGCTCAGCCATGTTGTGATGATCAGAAATGAAAAATACTGGCATTGTTTAAAAATTTACAAAGTCACACTGATTTTTCTATCTGGCATTAGCTGCTAAGTGGGTTCTGTTGCAGAACAGTGCTTCCAGTGACACAGATGTGGCTTTGTTGATGCTAAAAAGACAGGCTGGAGTGACCACGTGGACCGAAGGTTTAGAGATTTAGAGTGTGGTCATGAGAAGACTTAAGCAGAGGGATTAGGACCTCTGAGATCTGCCCCTCACTCGCTCACAATCATGGAAAATGAGAGTTTTAGTGGAGCACCAAGCATGAAGTCATTAGCTGCTGTTGAATACATTAGCTTTACCCCACTGCCTCTCGATTTACATTAAGACATCTTTTTAATGGTTATTCTATAAAGTTATACTCTTAAAGTGTGGTCACATCAGTAATGCATGTTTTAAGGTTTTATTCTTTAAAGAGTGTTTTTATTCTCCCAATATTAATTTCTTCACTTCAAAAGATGATCCTTCCGCTGCTGCATCTGCTGCTGCTTTTATTCCAGTTCCAAACTCCCTCCCCAGATGCTACTGTGTCATCCTACAGGATAATGCTATGGTATTATCCTTCTTATCGTTTTTATTTCTTTACCTTATTGTATCTAATCATTTGTTTTAAAATTGTAACAAGACACTATTTTCTGATTTTAGATTTAACTTCAACAAAGCTTCATTCCAAATTCAACCAACAATGCAGAATCGACAGCCTCTTTTTCATGTTGACCAGTTGATGTGATGCAGCCATATGTAGACTCAAGGATGATTTGATTTAATTCAAGTTTGGTGGTCAATGCCACTATTGCATGGGAAAAAAATGATTGTTTTCAAACATTGTTTTGTTTGTTTCACCTATATATTCTTATTAGATTTCCCCTCCGATTCTTTACTCTGTAGATGATGAATGCTTCCATTCACCAGTCCTCCACTGGGGCTCGTCCAGAAAGATAATAACAGCACTTTGGGACACAAGACCGGGTGTCAAGCTTAGTGTGGCCACAGTAAGGATATCCTGCTGGATTGCTTATTCCTGTGGATGCTTGCATTTTTTATTATAGTATGGATTTTCATCATCAAAATTGGTCAAGGAAGGTCTCTGCCTACCATCTTATTCACGCTATATCTCACTAACTGTTCCAAAGTCCCATAGTGAAGGAGGAGAGACAGCTGCTGTGTCTTCATATGGAGGAGGTGGTACAGGGGCCCCAAAATTGACATTTTCAACACTTTTTTCTAGGGCTGAGAACCCCACAAGTTTTCAAATGCTGGAAAGTGGGAACTCGTGAAGGCACCTTTGTAGAACAGTCTGATAAGCTATTCTGTTTTCAGTATTGCATTGATCAATAGAATGAATTATACAAGTCTTGCCAGTGGCAATGCTTGCCTGCAGATACACACTTGTACCTGTGAACACTTTCCATTTCATTTCCTCTTTCCTCTCATCTCTTCTACAAGTAGGCATATTTTTGTTCGGAGTCGCATTGCATGTACAGCTGTGCCGACCATGAGAATACTTGAGTTCTGCTTTACATCTTTCATTTGCAAGAGTACCTAATGTGTGTATGCGTTATTTTAGCCAGTCCAATATCCCAGTGTTTTATAATATTTTTCTGTGCAAGCGTGATTAAACACACCTCTGGTTACATCGTTAGAAAAGTGGGAGGTTTTTAGGATCACTTTCCTCACCACGGCAGATCTGCAAAACCAAGGACAAAGTAATGTTTATTCCGTATTTGTATTTCTGGTGTGGTGTTTATCCTCCTTATTTCTGTTTCACATCATGTAAATGTTAGTTCCTGCTAACAGCCTAGTCTTGTCCTGTGATAGTGACGGTACATTATTTTACCTTGTTATGTTTTGTGGTTATTCATTTGATTACACTCCTAAACATGCACATGTTTATCCGATATCTCGAGACATTATCTTACAGTTAAAATGAATAAATGGGCAGATTGGCAGTGGGCACACACATCCACATGCTCTTAAAGATAAATATAGATTTTGGCGTTCAGTGTGCACTCAGGATATCATCATCGATGAAACAATACCAGCAGCTGCAATTGTGCAGCAATAAGTTTAGACTTTATTTTCAGTAAACAATATCTACAACATCTTGTTTCTATTTACTCCTTTTAATAAGAAATCCCACCGGCTGTAATGTGCGGTTAAACCATTATTACACATATCTGTAGGTTATTTCATCAAAAGGCATTCGCTGATTAAAGTGTGACTCACTTTGATGAGACATTACAGATGCAGACCTCTGTTGAAAGTACCAGTGAATTTGTGTTAAAGAGGTGAGCATCATGCATGGAAAATGGAAAACCCAATGAGCTGTAGAAGACAGTTTTCTCCTCATTCTGACTGTAAGAGCAAATTAAATTAAAAAGCTTCTTTCTACACAAGCTACCAGCTACTATCCCAGGTTCAAACATCAGTGGTAGGCAGGTGAAGTTTGCGTTAATATTAGGTTGTGAGATTGAATGTACTTTTATTTATGAAATGGCTAACAGTAATCACTAAATAGCGATTTTATGTCAAGGCTGGAGGATGAGGGTGGCTCAGCTCAGCCTCAGAAATGAGGTACAGATACCTGAAAAAGTGTGGAGCCTCAGCTCTTCCAGGCTGGGAGATGTCATATGAGGTGGTTGACTTCAGACTGACTCCAGGCTTCTCTAGTGCATGTCCAGCTGGGAGGAGACCTCCTGGTCTGGGCCTGCTGCCACACAATGACTTGGTTTTAGCCAAGTGCAGGTCAGCTTGTTAGCTCAGTCTAATCTCTTCCAACAGTTTTGTTATTCCTAAATATTTCTCATAATAAACAGCGAAAAATATTTTTGATATTTTTATGAGTTTATGTCATTTTAAAATATGCTTTCCTGGTTTAGAATTACATTAAACTACTGGTTGTTACTGTATAGGTCATATTTTTTTTGCTTCTGCGTGAAACCCCATACCTGTAATTGAGCCTTTAGAGTACCTTTTTAAACGTTTTAATGTGTAGTGAGTGGTGCCCTCTGAAAACCAGAACTCATCAATTCAGATTTATTAGCAACATATTTGATGCCCTTAGTGTCGCTGCACAACTAATGTAAGCAAATATTTGAACATGAAGGCAGCTTTTGTGAATAAGAAAAAAAATCTTTAGATATTGTGAAGAAAATGAGTCAAACTGCAGAGTCCGGTTTCTAAATAACAACATTCCTTCTTTTTTTCCCTTCAAGCGTAACATATTTCATAATGCTAAAGTAAAATGTGAAAAATGGAGCAGTGTTAGATGCTAGGTGCCTCTAGTGCAGCTGGGGCTGCTGGGTGTCTTGACAAGCATGGTGATAAGACATATTACATTTGAAATATTACTTAGCTGACATTGATCCTACATTTTGTCATGTCAGCTGTCCTGAACTGCTGTCGGCATGCATTCTGCAAAACCCATGACCACTGTGAGGATTAAAACCCGCGCACACACACACACACACACACACACACACACACACACACACACACACACACACACACACACACACACACACACACACACACACACACACACACACGGGGTAATTAGAGAGATGCACCTAAGCAATCAAATGTTGAACATGCAAACTGAATATAATCCATCCATTTACTCATTCACCCTTTTAAAATTAATGTTCAAAGTATGATGTCACTAGGTGATAAATGTTTGAAGTGAAGAAAGTAGTGATAAAGGAGTTTAATGATATTTTTTTGTTCACAGTTATACACTGTGGCAAATTAAATTGTTTTCAATTAATTGACTTGAATTGTAATTATTAAAAGAAACTTTGATGCAGGAAATGCTGAATTTCTTATGGACTTTTTGACCTGTCTGATGAACATGTGATTTGAAAGTTGACATTTTTGTCAGTGAGACATCTCTGACTTTCTGTCAACAACAAAGAATTGGAACAGGAAGATGTGGAAAAAGAAATCAATTCTGGAGGAGAAGGTGATTGAGAGAACACAGCCAGAAGAAGAAAGGAGGTGACGAGTTGTCTTTTCCTTCCATAGACAAAAAATCCCGCCTGTTGACAAAGAACCTCTTTCCCGTCTGTGGAATATACACAGACAGGAAAGAGGTTCTTTCCCGTCGGTGTAATATACGCGATGGTGTTATTCACCTCTGCTCAGCTTTTTTGACTGCCCAGTCTTGAATCAATTCCATTTTCACTCTCATACTCAAAGGAAACGCTAAACCTGGCATGACCTTTGATATGACCACGAGTACAGAGCATATGAGTGTGACATTGCTTGCATTGTTATCAAAAACAATTGATCACTATTACTGAGAAACATGGTATTAAATATGTTTTTATTTGAAATTCTGTCTCTCAGTCTGTTATCTCTTCTGTCTCCCAGTTTATTAAGTTTGAAAGGGTATGAAAAGGAGGTGCAACGTTCCCATAACAACCAGAAATAGATTTGAAGAAAGCTTTTGAAAGAAATAATTATCCTCTTTAGGGTGGCTATTTGGGCAGGTCTGGGTTTTCTCATGTGAAAAGGATCAAAGCAGTCTTCCTCGGCCCTCTTAAGGAAGGAAGATGTACGTATGTGGGAAATCAAATCTTCAAAAATAACCCCACTGGGAGCTGAGGAGATGAGAGGAAAGGAAGCTAGTGTGAAATCTATCTTCTTGTTGCACTGTAAGGGTTGAGAATACAGCTGTCTCCTGTTGTCCACAGAGAGTTCATGGAGGATGTCTGATGTCTGGGTGCAGCAGTGTAAAATCCATTTCTGCACATCTGTCCATATTTGTATGAAACCAAGTAAATATACTACGCAATGTGTGTGCTAGAGATACAGAGAGAAGAAGGAAATTGCAGAAAGTGTCGATAGTCGAGTCCAAAAGTTTGCCAGAGATGCTTTGATCTGACGGTGTTGCTTTTTGCCTCGTAAGCGCAGCAATCAAAATGGATTTTACAGCTTATCACCTGTTCCAAGAGTTAACCTTCTGAGGAGGGTTTGACATTGGCCAGCTCAGAGAGAAGTGCTGAAAACCTTCTTGTTCCTCACAGGTTCATGAGAATGTGCTTGGCATCTTTGTGCCTTATTGGACAAGAATTAACATGCTATGTGTGTCTGTCTGTGTTGTTTTTGGTGTAAGTTTGGATCTGGCACCATTACAGAGCATCCTTGTTCTCTGGTTGAGGAGCAGCAGCAGGAGGTTGTGATTTTGGCACTGTTGCATTTTTGCTGCTTTGTGTTTTATTCCACCTGGAATCAATTTCTTTTTAGCTCTGTAAAATTGTCGCACGCAATTGTGGCCTCAAGAGGTGCTGTACGAAGCTGGCAGTATTTCAAAAGTATTGTTTTTAAAATGGAATCTATTAGCAGCAACAGGGGTAAAAGTTTTACTGAAGCATCACCAGAATCTCTGATAACAATGGAAATGGATTTATTTATTCATTTTTAAAATTTTGTCCGGAAAAAATAGTTGAACAGCAGAACCTGATGAAAATAAATAAATTAACAAAAATATATATGATATAATATATATGTGATTTTTTTTAACGAGATACAATAAAGCGAAATAAAATGCAATAATTCAAGATGCACAGATATCACCGGAGGTAGCGAGTGCAATGAGGGAGCTGGTTGTTATGGGGAAAGGTGCAAGAAACATATGTAGATTGAATTTACATTAGACTTTATCATAACCTGTATTCAATAAAATCCATGCTGGATGATGAGAGAGCTAAAATGCTACTGTCTAATTAGATGCTAGCAAGACTGGGACGTGGCCAGAGCTGTGCAGTGACCTGAATGCACTGACATTTGACCAGTCTCTCATTAGTGGCCTGTGAATAATGAATTCTTTCTGTCAGGAAAATGTTCACCTTAAAACAGCCAGCGATGTTGAATTTACAGAAATAGCTGTTTATGATAAAACAGTATACTTTTACAGTACATCTGAATGCTTTGAAGCTGTGTCAATGCAACAATAATCAATGTCCAAATTTGCATATGAAAGGTTTGGTCCTTATTTCGTTTGCTCTGTTAGAAATGAAGCTTCTTTATAGCCTTTACAGAAGCTACCTCAATAAACTCAATTACATGCCCATTATAGAAGCAGAGTAATGTTGTTGGAGGAAACTAAGCGTATAACTCGAAGTGATCAGCTTCTTTTGCACCTGAATCCAGATGAAAACATAAATCATCCACCTGCTACCCACCTAAAGAGATTATCCTCTCAATACTGAGACCCGCATTACTCCTTTATGCCGGTGAAGTGGATTATTAATGTTAGAGTGTTTTCTATAGCAAAGTTTTTAGACCATTTTGCATTTTGATATTTTGCAGCCAGTTGCTAATCTATGCTTAAAATCCCAGAGCGGCATCTTGAAACTTGAATCGTAGAATTCTGCATTTCTGTGCAATACTTCAACGAACAACGACACCACTTTCAACATTTCTGAAAATAAATTTTCGCCTGCAAAGCTGCAGTTTCACATGTACATCAAAAATTAAAAGGTCTAGTTATAAACTTAGGAAGATAGATGAAACTCTTCAGCGGAAATGGGATTAAGTTTTTAGCTTCTGAAATATTTTATTGTGATATTGCCTGGGACAGCTGGGAAGCAGCTAAGGAATTTTCACGTGTAATTTTTCTTTGTGCGTGACCTTTGTAGAAATGAGATGTAAGATGTACAACATGTCAGCTGTAACTGTTTCCTGAAGGTATAACTGCCATCACTCCTGAGCCCACAAGATGTCCTGCAGCCATGATTTAGGACAGTTTAAATTCCAAATGAGAATCAGAAATTACGCTGGGTTGTGTAATATAATGTAAGAGATATTGTGTGTGTAGACTGGAGATATGAATGAATAATACTCGCTTTTTCTTTTTTCTGGTGCAGGTGGGCAGGCACTAAGCCTTGACAAAAGATGCAACAGGGGCAATGGCTCATCGGATGCCTGGGGGCAGGAATGGCAATCCTCTCTTTGATAAGCCACAGCTGGGGCCAGGACACAGAAGGTACGAACAGCCAGAACCCCCTCCGGCCTTCCCTTCTTCAGTTAACTCGATGGCGCTTCTGCCAACAGGAAACTGGTAATAAGGGAAAGGTGATGTTTGACTGTCAGAAGAGCAGCGTGGCGCAACTTCTCCTTCCAACAGAAACAGTTTTGCTGCCTATAAAAGATGGGCCAAATACATTTAAGTCTGACTTTGCAGTGGTGAATTGGCATTTGGAAGCAGTTAGACTGGCACCAGAGTATCAATTTAAAGAATGGTTGCATTGTCAAAGAGAAAAATCACTGAGCTTGACAACATCAAATAAACTGCAGTGGATAATGGCAGAATCCTTTCTAGTTGAAGAGAGTCTCAAGGAATGACTACCAACAACATGAAAGTAATACAGAGAGCAAATACTACAAATCACCGCTAACAATGGAAGATCGTATTAGATACTTAGCAACCAATATAAACGACTGTTGAACGACAGTCGAGTCTGATGGATAGGAGAGGCTTGTGTTCCACACCAAATAAGATCATGTGTCAAACAATGGTGGAGGCAGTTTTATGACACTTGTGGCTGTGAATGGAGCAATGTCGCTGAAGATTGTGACTGCTGACAGTCAATAAAAGCTTTAGTACACATTCCTAGTTTTGATTCCCTTAGTTCCTCTCATTTACACTGCCTCCACGGTGACTAGTGTTTTGTCAGTTTTTACCATTTTAAGGTGATGCAATGTGGATTCCACTCAAATCTGTGTTTGCTTTTTTGCAATTAATTAAATGTCAAAGGGAGACAAGAACACACACTCCGGGGCTCGTATTGAAATAACTTAATCCACAGAAGAACTGAGGTCTTGAGCACAACTGCTCTTCAACAACATTCCTTCAGTGCATTAATATTAGTGTCTTGCTCTGTGTCAGCCTGTTGGAGTTCTGCAAATTCTCCGTAACCCCATTCACTCTACTGCTATAGCACTCAACAGTTTGGTTGTTAATCCTCACTGACTGATCTGTGTCTGCTGAAACAATAGAGGAAGAGGATGAATTGTGAAATTAATATAAATGGCATCAAATAAAACTGGAGCTGCATCATTCTGACATGTTATTTATTTGCAGTGCAGAGAGAAAAACATATGGAGACATCAGCACCAACTGTTTATAGGGGGCTTACAGGAAGACCAGAACGATTCCAGGATGTAGTCACATCTTTGTCTGTTCCCACCACTCATTACTTTCTAGTGCATGGTGAGCACTGACCGATGACAGATTATTTGCCAAATTTAGAAAAAGAACATTCGACTTGCTGTTTTAGTGCCTCCTTCACCAATTCTGACATCTTTTTGTGTCACAGTGACATGAATGGACAGCTTGAAAGATGTTTTTTACTGCTGGAGCAGCCAGACTAAGACACATCTGGAACCATCTTTTTGACCAACTCTCACTGGTTCATTTTTTTTTGTTGCTTTAAAACAAGTTATCTGGGTGGTATCTGCTGGAATTCGAGGCTTTAGCATCTTCAAATCAAAAGATTAAAATTAACACCACTGAAACAAAACAGCATCGCATCCTGAAATGTCCGTTTATGACTGTGGCACACCCAGGGTTGGTTTGATTGCTGCATTTGGAACGACCACCAAGGCTGCACCAAATTACCAACACAGCTGTTGTTGTACAGCTGGTTATCTGTCAAGTGGACATGCATAAATCCAGCTTTCTGCCTGCGCACATCGTTCATCACGTTAAGAGGATTGTCTTTGATGTTTAATATTTAAATGAAGGCACCGACATTCACTTCAGCCTAGAGGTGACCCGGTTGGTTGATTAGTTTCTAAAAGTCCAACCAGGTGGCAGCTTCTGAAAGCTGTTTCCATGAATGAGTATGAGATGAAAATGGAAAAAACAGCAAAATACATCGAGAAGTCAACCAAAATTTAAAGAATATTCATCTGCCATCAAAACAAATGCCGTTTTTTTCTTCCTGCTTATTATCAATGTAGCTACAACCTTTTCTCTGAAGTGCTCCAGGCAAGATTGATGACTGTCATTCTGGGTGCAAATGGGCTCTGATAGAAATAAAGCCACCAAATGACCCATAGTGTCATAACTGTAATGAGAAAGCAGAGAGTTGTTTTGATTTGTAATGTGGATGTTGTTGCTGCTCAGCATCACCTGGGGATGGACTCAGTCTGAGGATGGATTTTTGCACATCTCTCATCTCACTTAGAATTCTCCTTGCGTCACCCACCTCGGCTTGCCCTTGTCTTTCGGCTCTGTCATCCTGTTTGTTATCAAATGAAAATATCAACCGGAAATGTTTAGATGGCATTGAGCTGCAGAGGGACAGTAAATTCCAGCTGGACTCTTGAGTCTGTCAAGACTTAAATTAAGTACAGCCAAGAAGTAATTGTTAAGATGTCAGCGTGGACCAAAATGTAGAAGAAGAGCCAAAAATGACAACCTGCAATTTACTGCCAAAGATCTGGATAGTTTTCATCGATGTACCCCTTTTTAGGTACACTTTGTACATTTCCTCTCCTGGATTTTGACTGCCTATACGCATGCAAAGCCATGTTTTTGCACAAGTATTTTAATAAAGTCTAAAACGGAGTGGACAGATGCACACTCAAATCTCTCTGTGGCTAAAATCCAGATGCCAGTCAAACGCACGTGCATGCGCCTACATTCACATTCAGACGGCACTAGGCTGCATTTGTGTCACG
The DNA here is from genome assembly GCA_016586285.1 of Arothron firmamentum. NCBI lineage: Eukaryota > Metazoa > Chordata > Actinopteri > Tetraodontiformes > Tetraodontidae > Arothron > Arothron firmamentum. Next base: position 223,819 of record BJFM01001850.1, on the reverse strand, counting down.
CAGTGAGGTGCGGATTAGCAGATATGCCTGTAGACATTTCTGACATGTGACATCAGCCCACCTTCCCCTCCCTCTCCATCCCTCTCCTCCCATCTGCGCATCTGTCCTACAACAATTGCAAATCTATTTTGGGGATTTTCCGATGAGGGGCCAGATGTGCAGAGTTGAGGGACAAAAGAGTGAAGGGGGGTTAATCTGGCAGCCCGTAATCAGTAAACTCTAAAAGGAAGGGAGGCGCTCTTGACAAATCCAAACCCCACCCTGGGGAAAGCTGGGTGATGAACCTTTGCCCTCATGCCTGCTTTGTGACCCTCGAAGAAAGACAAATGATCCATTGATGTGAGATGAAGCGCAGGAATTTCTGCAAAGGATTACACCTCAGAGATAATCCCTTTCTTGCTTCTAATATCAGTCTCTAATGAATTACATGTTGCTGTAAGAAATCATTCTCACCATCCTCTCACGTACGCTCTGTACACACACACGCGCGCACACACACACACGCACACATCTCTCTCTCTCTTTCTTTCTACTTTGATACATCATATTGTATGTGACCCTTAGAAAATACGTAGACATAATTGCAGAGCAATGTTCCACACAAGATCTCACATTTTATATAATGAGATTTGGAGAGACAGAACAGAGGAAGTACTCGCCTCCAAACATAGACTCTCTGGAAGAAGCATTTCTGTCCCCATATTCATTTACAGGTTTATTCCTCACAAGCTGGATGATAGTGAGTGCAATGTAAAATTTTAGATTTTTTTTTTTCCTTGCAGCATTGACAGAATTGCAGGTAATATTTCACCTTGAGTTTTCTTCACATAACGTGTTTGTAGCTGCTGCAGTTTTCATTGCTTAATAGTTGTGGCAAACAGGTTTTTCCAGCTGCAATGCAGAGGCACGAGCTCAAGGCTGAAACCAAAGGTTGCAGCTAGCTTTTCTAGGAAAAACACATGCGCTTTCCAGAGCCCTATTATCTTTAGCTTTATTTGCATCTGCACCAGTCTGAGTCACGCACTGTCCTGCCTCCACCAAGCTACCATTGTAAGAAATCTAAGGAGTTTTTTATTGTCATAACATCTGGCTTATTTTGTGAAATTTAATTCTGTCTACAGGAAATTTCTGCCTGTGTGTGTATCATGTTGGTTTACATTGTTGCCCCAAGATGATCAGTGGAGTCAGTGGAGCGTCTTAATACTGGTTATAATAAAATCCATTCCAAAATATTGAAATGTTGGAGAAATTACAGTTTCATCACTGTCATAGGCCTGATGCCCATATATCAGAGTGCAGAGCCATTTAGAATATATGTAGAATGTACAGTGTGAGGCAATTTTTTTCTGTTGGCATTTTGCCATTTGCCTTTTATGGATGAGAAATTAGTTCCTCCTTCTCAATTACTCAATGGCCTCTGTCCTTTTGTCCTTTCTCATAAAGGTTCCTCTTTGACATTTGTATTTCTTCAGTGCGTGCTTACACAAGTCTCCAGACTTCACGCATTGCTGATTTTATGCACAAGGATATCAGTTATCTGTATGTTTATTTATTGTAAAGAAGGTGTGCCAGATCAATTGCTACAGTCAGGTGATTGCATCACAGTGTGTTCGATGGTTGTACTTCAAAGTTTCTTTTTTTTTTTTCTTTCTCTTGTTTTGATCTATACTCTCCAAAAGCAGAAGTTTGATTTATTGGATGCTCAAAAGGTTCTTTTGCAGATGAAGGCACAGGAAAGGTTATTGATTCAAGCGGCAGGAAAATATGCCTTTTGCAAGTAAATGTCAGCCAGCAGACGTTATCTTACTGTTGCCTTGTTGGGCTGTTTTGTAAAATGTTGTTTCATTACGATTATGACGACCAGCATGTGGAAGTTTACATTTTAACTCAGTGCAATGCAGCAACATCTATTTCTTTTACATTTACTAATAATAACAACCATTTAAAAAAAAGTAAAATAAGGTCAAATAATGCAAAATTAAAATTTTCTATCTTGTCTGAATGAGTTGGCTAGTTTCCACTCCTCAATAGGTCACCTCGTGTCACCTTGACACCCTTGTCACCTGGTCTGGTCAGGTAAACATGCTGACAGTCATAATTAAAGACTCTGTCCATCCATCACCCAAACAAGTGCATTGGAATCCAATAGTCTGCACACTTAAAGTGTTACCACATTATTTATAGGCTGCAACATAACAAAATGTGGGGACAATGCATGGGTCTTTTTGTTATTTATTATTTTTTACCTCTGCTTTCAACAGCTCTTGTCCTGCAGTTTATCACTGAGCATAGGTGTTCAAAGCAAACTGGATGTGAGAGAATCTATCTAATCACGCACGACACACACGATGCATTATAATGGCTTCCTCCTTAGCTGCTACCATATAGTGTATTTCTGTTGCGGCACATGCAAACATTAAGAATTAAAGGTGAAAGTCTATTTTAAAAATGGTTGTTGCTGAAAACCCAGGCAGTCCTAAGCCTTGATAAAAATCAGCAGACCTTCAACAGTGTCTCTGATCCTGTTCACTCGTGTCCTTGTTTATGACTGGTTTCCAGTCTGCAAGACTCTCTTTATTGTCTGGAGAATTGCAGAAATGTTTTTGTTGTTTTATACCTTTTATTTCTTTGGAAGGACAGAAGTGTGATTTGTTATAACTTATGTTGCACTTTGGGGTTGAAGGTCTAGTGTAGCAATATGAACGTGTAAGACACAGCTCCTCAGTGCTTTAGACGTTTGTGCTCTGCACTTGGAGCAGTGAATTTTCCGGACTCTCCACAACCACTGCAACTGATGCTAGATGTTACACACAAACATATAGCAGTCATTCATTTTTTTCTGGAAATAACAAAGCAGTAAGAAGGCTATTGAACAAGAGATGAACATCAGAAGAGATTTACAAGCACACTTTCACCTCTAAAGTGTTCTGGGTATATTTGCATATTTCCCTCGACACTGCTTATATGAAAAAAATTGTGAAAAATCACTGTTCATTTTGTCACCATGAAAGGAATTCCATCTTCAACAGGTGGTTACAGGTTGTCTCATTAGTATAAAAGCCTCAAAGGATGCTTTAAACAAACACTTAAAGAATTAGCAGCACAATATTGACATTGCGCTGACATTTGTTCCAGAAGAATTTCACAGGCCTGCACCTTGACTTACCGTTTCATACTCGTGAAGGATTTTCATAGAGCTGCTCACATATGGAGCAGGATAAAATGGCTCACAGATTTAAAGCTCTACATGAACTCGTTTTAATGACAAATTAAATTAGAGGAGAGACTGAAATGACATGCAGGAAATAATGTGGTCCGTAGCCTCAGGCTTTCATTACCATTTAAGTGCTAATTATTGTTATATCTCGGCAGCCACATCACATCTTTAGGTTTGTGGCTCTAACTCATAAGAATTTTAACAACCACATTATAGCGACGGCTGGAGGCATGCATATTTGATGGGAAACCTATCCACTGTTCATCACTTGCGGTGCAACAGGTGCACAGTTGACACAGAAGGTCGGTGTGAAACTCTATAGCAGTGATGACTTGTGGTGTCACCGACCATGTGTCGTTTTTATCGTCCCCATATCTGATTGCGTGTAAGGTAAGAGGACTCTACCTGACAGCATGCTGCCGGGGATTCAGTGTCTCATAAGATGCTGGATAAGCCAGACAAGGGGAGGTGCTTGATACTTGCATTGTACACCTTCCTTTTTAAGCGTGCCTGATATGGCTTAATTTGGCAAAAAAGGAGCATTTTAGTCCTTAAACTGATTAGTATTTTCAGTTCACTTCACTGCCTCTCTTGTGGAATAAAGTCAGCCAGCAGCTACTGGCAGAAGATCTCCTCTGGCCATATTTGCTGAAGCTGTGCACTTGACTAATATTTCTCTAGTGGAGTGTTCTAAACTCCAGGAAGTGCCTCTCTTTGCTTGTACGTCTATCATCTCTTTTATTTTATTTTTTTAAATAACAGTCTATGAGCTGTGTCTAAACCTACTGTTTCATGCCTTTCTTCAATGCTTCTGCTTCGCCCCCTGTGGCACCACTAACCCCTGATCCCAGACTGGCAGTATGAGGGTAAGAGGTCAAATGTTTATTGTATGATTTCTTTTTATTATTTTATCCTCCTACATAGCTACCACCGTCACACTCTGCCCCCCTTTCACCCTTCCCTGCTGAAAGATGCTGAACCTTCCTCATCAGCTGCCGAGCATATCGCCTTTCATCAACATTAGACACCTTTGTCCTCCTGTCTCCTCCAACCCAGCTCTCCTGCTGCCCCATCTGGTGCTGTCTGTCAAACTGCCAATACCCATGTCCCATGCGCTCACATTGTCTAGCCCCTGTGACCCCCGTCTGTGAAGCTGCTCCAGTCGGTGCTCCATTCATGATGTTGGCACACGCTTTGGTCACCCTTTTTGTCTGCTGTCAGTATCGCACTGTTCGCATCTTTCTGATGCTTGTGTGTCATATGTTGCACCAATATGGCAGCTTATAGTGTGGCAAACACTCCTATTATTATCTAGTTAATTGCTTTGGTCCAGTGGTCTCTAACCCAGTTGCAGATGACATTTCTGTGACATTTTAGATGAGTTTTGAAGGTCTGCTGTGTAAGATTTTTCTGTTGGAAATCACATCTACTGTAGGTTTCAGCAGCAGCATACTAATATCTCTGTTTTTTCTTCACTTAAAAGTTAAATATTTAGATAAATATCTGTGTGCGTCCACTGGTGCTATAATGTTGCTCTACTGTGTTTCTAGAATAATTAGAGTTTAAAAAAAAGACAATATTAATAGAAATATCAGTTTTTCACCATGTTGAAGCTAAATCCAAATTTCAGTGCCAATTTATTGTGCAACTGCAACACATGCCTCTGGGCTAAAAATACTTTAAATGGAATCATAAAAAAATCTATTTGTTCCCAGGTGTATGTTCTTTAATGCTCCTGAAAGATGGTGTTATGGACAGGCAATTAATTCCTCTAATTCTGTATTAATATCTTACAAACTGGGTTTTTAGAGCTAAAGCCATGTTTGATTGAGGTACAGGCATATGCCTTGAGTAAATTAAACCCTCACAAGCATTTTAATAGTAAAAGATTTTTTTTAATTGGGATAAATCGCACAGGTACCAAAGACTCCAGAGAACGTTCAGCTATGACTTGCTTTCAGGTAGTTTAAGAACTAAATCAAATTATGTTAATACTTTTTCAGTCATGTTAAAGTGTATGAAATATATAACATTTAATTTAAAGAATATATCTCACATTTAGCTTGTAGACATGCATTAGCTGCCACAAAACACAGCTGGCTACTGATGTTATTGTCTTCTATTTACCATCTAATCTATTTACCTTTTTTTTTTTTTATTATTTCTACTGCCCATACAGAATGTAAGCTGTCCCGTCCAGGCCCTCCAGCAACGATAGTAACCATTGATGAAGAGAGTCCCAATGGTACGTACCAATCTGTTACCTGCCTGCTCCCCTCAGCATTCCACTTGTTCAGTTGCCTTTGCACTCACGTGTCATGGAGCGCTCTCTTTCTGCGCCACAGCGAGTGCCTCAGTAATGCAGACCCATTAATACTTTCACTGCTGTAATTGTTCATTGCTCATGGCATGATAAAGTGCTGTTGTTCTGCCCATGTCAATACTACATGTTTTGCCAGGTGCTTTGGTTTGACATTTTTTGATTGCAGTGTAATTGAGCGATAAATAAATACCTCTTGTTTGTGGGTTGTATCTTAGTGTGTTCGTGTGTTTGCACTCACTAAGCAAATTCAGATTCAAATTCACTGGCATCCAGTGGTGACACAGGGTTCATTAATGAGTATTTTGCTCCATGCGCGGGTTGAGTTAATCCTGTATTTCTGTGATGCCGCCGTAGTTTTTGGTGTGTTCTTTCAAGAAATTGTTCCTTCCCCATTTGTGTCATCTGAATCTCTCTTCTCGCCTTCCTCTACTTTTCCTTTTACAGGATCCAATCATTTGCCATCTGTGTTTGTTAATAACTTGGGGTCTTGGGGTGCGTGCGTGCGTGCGTGCGTGCGTGCGTGCGTGTTTACGTGTGTGTGGCAGAGTACTGACTAGTGTTCTGGGAGGGAGGAGCTGTATGTGCATTGAGGGAATGAGGAATGCATTTTCCTAAAAGGAGCAGGTGGGTGTTTGTCTCGCTCACACTCCCTGGAGGTATTTGTACTGCAGGTTAATCGAGTTTAATGAGCAGATCGCACTGAAGATTGGATCCAGAGGTTTGTTTCTGCAGGGGGAAAATTATTTCACACATGCTGCTTTGTAGGCTGATGGTACTGCTGTTTTCAAGAGGAAACTGTGGAACTTCAAGTAATGTGCACACATACTGTAGGTATGTGCACACATACTGTAGGTATGCACATTACTTGCATATTTAAATCGCAAAGCTCATTCAATGACTGTCAGATGAGGCATCCATTCATCATCTTCGTGCGAGCACACCTCCTCCCTCCTCTGAGTGCAGCTGTGGTTTGATGCTTTGATCGATTGCCAGGGGAATGGGTGTGATGGAGGTAGCCAAGCCTGCATCTGAAAGTCTCTCTCACTCCACACTGCTCTCTGTGTGAGGGATTTACACTAATCACCGTCATAAGGCACTCATTTACCTGGGATATGGGTCTCTCCTGGCTCCAGCATCCTTTTATTTATCTCCACTTGATGAAACAGCACAGAGCTGGTCCTTCCTATAATGGAATGTAAAGCAGGCAACTAGAATGATATTGACCAATGAAATTATCCCTCTAAATGCATTTCATCGCTCCTATTCTGTCACACAGAAGCCATACAAATGGCACATAATAAGATTCATCTTTTTTAGTGTTTGCCTTTATTTTCATTCATGTCAACGAAGGGGAATGCAAACAACATAATCACGCATCTGTCATTCAGTGTTTGTTTGAGGTCAGGAAAGATAAGCAAATAAGTGCATAATCCAGGTCCTACCAGCTTCTTAGATGAGCAAATTTAGCCCCTCAGGCAAGAAAGTGTAGGCTTCCCGTTCACAGACATGGCAGTCGAATGTGCCAAGTTAGTATATTTGTTCATCACTGGCGTACTATTCGGAGCAGAGTCATGTTGAACTCAAGAGTCAGAAGGTCTGGCCTTAGGACAGATTCTGAAGCATTTTTTTAAAGATAAGATAGGCACATTTTTATTTTTGAGAAAATAGAGATAGAAAGAAAGATGTCAAGACAGGACAGCAGCTCCATGGCTCAGTTGGAGAGTAACATGCTTAATTTACCAGCTGCAGCCTCTGCAGTCCCACCAAGGTGCCAAGTACAACATGTGACGTCACGCTCAATGTGACGACTAGCATAATTTCCTTTAGGCTTTTTCAGTCTGTGCTGTGTAAATGCAAATTATGTCATCAAATTGGACTCAGGCACTCTGGATACGAGCAGGGAGCTTTTATTTTGATGCTGTACAAATGAAAGTGGAGGCTGTGTCAAAAGAGAAAATTTATCTCTGCCAGCTTTTATCATGTCTCTGAATTCCTTATTTGTATCCAATGTCACCTGCAGCACAAAAAAATGCCCCTCAACCGTACTGAGAAACATAAAAAGTTACCCTTGCTGCCGACGGGCCGCAGTGACCACAACTACTATAACACAAAAACGGTATCATCAAAAATTTACCAGAGATGCAACTGAACAGTTTATCCACAAGTTTTTGTTTTTTTGAAGGATGTTCTTTGTTTTAAACAGAAATCCTTTGTGATTACTTTTACATGTAATTCTCCACAATAAAACACAATATGTGAGAAATGGAAAAGAAAAAAGAAAACCGGTAGCGGACATGAAAACCGGTAGTTGACTTGAAACCAAGGTGGGCTGTAATCAACTGTTCACACATGATATATAGATGCAGCCACAACAGGAAGTGGACAGGAGTGTGCTACAGGGAAGATTGGGTCTTTTCACCAGTAAGTCAGAAGTAGTTAAGGGCAGTTATGGACCTTTTTATTATCCACATCCTCTTCTCCCTCTTCAGTTGATATATAGGAGTGTTCAGTGTTTTATGTTCTCCTGCAGGTGAAGGGAAAATGATCCCATATCCAGGAGTTCAAGGTCTATGCCTCTCGGCTGTAAAATAATGCTTTTTTTGTTCTGATTTTAGCAATTTAATGTGTATTAATTTACAAATAGAAACATGTAAGCTGTGCTGTAAGTGTTGAAAGATTCACCGCATGTGTGTGACACTCCATTCCGGATAAAGCGTTCATGGACCCGGTCACAGTCTCACAGGTTTGTCTTTGCACTCGCGCTCGAGTGTGTTTCAGACCCGTGTCAGCTAAGTGACCTCAAGAGTTCCGAGGCAGCTCATCAAGGTGTTAAATGTGTTAGCAGTTTTAAGCAATTAATGAGATGAGGCAGGCTGTGTGAGTGTTTTCCTCAGCCACTGTGGACTCATTAGCTCCTCTCCTTATAGTTAATTCAATACCTCGGTCTGTTCTCATCACGCAGCTTGTTTGTTTTTTGTTATTCTACAATAAAACTTGTAAAATTTTAAATTTTAAAGAATTCATTTCACTTTCATTTAACCCCTGAAATGTGGAGCATATTAGAAAATTTCTTTGAATGTACGAATAATTGGGGAAAAAATGTGATTCTGCAACGATGTTTTTTTCTGAGTTACTTTTAAACTTTGTCGGATTTTTTGTCGTGTCCTTTTTAGTGGTTCAACTTGTTGTAATTAGATACTCTGAACTTTAAGGGGTGGATCTCAAGAGAGAACAAGTCAGAACTGTTTACCACAAACCTGCTTTTGATTTAATTAGAAATCTAATTTGCGGGGATGTAGGCAAGAACCTGAATAACAAAACCTAATTTTCTCATTTCAAAGTCAAGATGAATATTCTGTTTAAGTGGGGTATTTGATATGTAACTGTATCCCACACACACTGGCGTACACACACATGCACTGTGTCTCCAGTTCCAATGATTGCTGGATCATCAATATATAATTAATGCGCAGTTGAAGGGCTTGGATTGGGATTAGTGTACAGCACCTGCTGCTGTGGATTATAGAAATCAGCAAGGCGGGTCTTACTGTAATAATAAAAGCCTATAGATTAATGAGTATATATGTTTTGCATGTATATCTCTTTCCATGATGCATTTTCTTTTTAATTGGCAACTTTTCTAGGTAATTACTGCTGCAGCAGCCTCCAGTCCATCTACTCATTTACTTGATTATGTTTACACGATTGATTTGCTCTGCCAGGGCTTTCCAGTGTTTGACGTGCAATTTCAAACAGGCTTTTTTTCAGCAGCACTCAGAATTTAGTGAATTAAAAACAACTGCAAAAACTACATGAACACTGAGTTGTTTCCAGCCTCACACCCAGTGACTGCTGGGTTAGACTCCAGCAGTCATGTGACCCTGAACAAGAACAGGCCCCTGGTTAATGGATGGATGGATGGATGGATGTAGATAACCCATTATCTCACTTTAGCCAGAGTAATCGTGGAAGACAAATTGCATTGATTTGTGTTGCCGACCCAGAATAGCACTCCTGTTGCCATGCCGGCTCCTGCAACACCTCAATACATTATTTATTTTTAGATTATTTAATAAAAAAATTTAACTTGAGACCTAATGTTTCAGTTGCCTGTTAGATGGCCTTTTCTCTCTAATATTGATGGCAAGAACAATGAACAGATCCCAGTTGTTCACCTGAAACATTTCTACCAAATTCCTCATGGTCATGCAGGAAGGAGATTTTACCACTTTAACAGTGTAAGTTTCAAAAATCAAGTTTCCCTCTCAAAGATTTTTCTGGACTGGTTAGGTTTTTTTTTTTTTTTTAGTTAAACTCATGCATCATCTTTACTTAACATTAAATACGTTTGATGGATCTTTGGTTTGATTCTGATGTACGGTTCCATAAAGGATTGGTTAAGAAGGATGGCAGAGGAGTCGCTTCCAATACTCGGGACATCTTTCAAGCCGACATTGAGTGAATGCACAACTGCTTCACATCAGAAACGCATCTCACACATTAAACTTCTCCTCAAATTGAACTTCTAAAGCGGTTGCATTTGAATCAGATTCCATCATTAGCTTTTCACACACATCAGCTTCGGGCAGCAACAGTTCCCCTGTGTGTATTTAGCAGGTATGAACACTCCTGGAAAATGTGAATATGTGATTCAATGACTGACTAGTTTTAATTTAGAAAGACAGAAGACAATAATTAATGGATATATATGTACTGTTCCCTTGGCTGAATTTCTTCTTTCTGATGAATTACTTTGTTGGGGGCCAGGAGTCGTGCTGGGAGTTCACATTCCTGCTTATGGAAGAACATCAAAAGAAAACTTTCGAGTAAAATGTGGTAGAACAACCATATCCCAGGGAGTCAATAACTAGGTTCCCTGGATAATCTGGAGAAACGGCAACGTTCATCCTTTCCTGAGCATGCTTATATACTCGTCTGGTGTCACCATCTGCCCTGCTGATCCCTTCATGGATCGCTCTGGTATTTTCTGGACTTAGCTCTGACCTCGTGTAGTCCGTCTGCATCCAGATGTTGCAGGGTTGGACTGTTGCAATTAACAAAAATAAACTCCTTCAGAAAAGTGAGAAAGGGCTGCAGTTCAGCACAGGTTAAGCTGGATTTCAAAGATGGTTCAATGCCACTCCTCATGCTCAGGGCTCGGTGAAGGCCCCCTGAGTTCCTGAGATCAGACACAGACCTGTTTTTCATGAAGCGTGTTTACAGAATGAAGCAGCTGTTCCAAGTTAACTTTGGCAGATACGCATAAATATACAGATGGCATTCCTGTCAAATTAGATCAGAAGTTATAAGAAGCTATTAAGCATTTAAAGTCTAAAGATGGCAACGACATCCTGTCTATTTTCATTTGATAGTGGTTGTAAAACGGCTCACTTCACTCAGCAATGAGTGTGTTTTAGGCAGGGTTCTGGACAGTTGGAGCAGATTTTATTAATCAATAATCACTCCTGACTTTGTAACACTGCCATCCATCAAGAGTGATGAAGCTAACCCCTGGTGTGTTTGAGTTAATAGAATTTAAATCTGGATGTAAGAGAGAACATAAAGTTAGCTGGTACAACAGAAGAGGAATTTCTGCAAGTTGTTTCTATAGTGACAGTGTTAAAGATTTGATTTCCTATTGACAGAGCAAAGGTGGTCAAAATGGCTGTAAACAGCCGTATATGTATACATACTGTGCCTGTATATTTAATTAACCTAATATAGATACAAGGCACTCTGTGCCCTCCGTCTGAATTTTATGAACAATATGTAATTTATAACCCCGGAGTCTCACAAAGATGTGCCTCCAGTTACCAAGGCAGATGTTTTTCTTGACAGCTGTGCTCCAGATGAATGCAGCTGTAAGTGGAGAAGTGTCTTTTGACTTTTAAATTAAATCCCTACAAGATCCATTTTTCAAATGTAGTTTAGCGCCGCAGAGACGGATAATTGCAGGTCCTTGTCATTACAACACAGACATGCATCAGAGCCAGTCGGCAGCAAACAGGGAGCAGACTCATTAATAGCTGCATAAAACCGAGGCAAGATTATTATGATTATAAGGTAAGAGCCTCCATCACGCCTCCATTTGTGCTCCTTTTAGAGTATCTGAGTGACTGTGCAAAACTGATAAACACACATTGTGAAGGGCTAAAGTAGAAACTGTTGTTTGAAGTAATTAAAAAGCACATTAAGGTGCCAACACTACTTTTATAGCTTCTAAGGCAAAGTAGAATTAGGTTTACAAAGGCAAGAGACCTGGCACATGGTTTATGTTCCATTTTAACCTCCTAAGACCCGAACTCTTTCAAGACATGCATTTTTATGTTCTTTTAGATATTTAGGCTAATTGGGACCTGATGTGTTAAAACAAAAGAAATATCGTTTTACATGATGTAGTTTCTCGATGCTTTTTCCCTTGGACTGAGACGTCTGGGTCATCTTCATGCTGTGAAAAGTCAGAATTGTCATTGTCACGCTGAGCCAAGAAAGTCATGGCCACTTCCATTTTAATATTGTGGTCTAGAGTAGACAACCAAAAATGTGATGTCCACACATGTGGACGCCAGGTCTTAGGAGGTTAATACATTTGAGAAGACTTCAGTCACGGTACTTTAACAAAAGGTAATTTCCAGGGAGACATTTTTCCTTTTCACCTCAAAAGTTTATTTTCAGACTTCTTTTTAGCATTAATTATGAGTATAATTCCCTCCTGGTTATCTTCTCTTAATCTTTGTCACTAGTCTGGAATTTTACGAACATTTGTAGGTCCTCAGCCGAGCACTGATCTAAAGATATTCACGCATGTTTCAGACGTCCCATTCATCAGGACTGGTTGTCAGACTCTGATGCTTTTAACTGTTGCAAGCTGTGTTTAAATGCATCACTTCGGATATTTTTGCAGTTATCATATAAATGCCATGTGCATAATTGTATGTCTGGTTCCTAGAATGGAGCTGTCAACTCTGTTTTCAGTGGAGCAGCAGGGTTTTCTCTTTTTGTTTTGTTTTTAAAAGTTTATCACCAGTATTATCACCACCTAAACAGTTGGAGAGTCTTTTAAATAAATTTCCAATTCATCTGCGCTCCGAGTCTGAATCGCTGCTCATGGCTTCGCTTTGAAATGGATTCCTTCTCCTCCACAGGTACCGTCTTGGTGGAAAACATGCAGATAAATGGCCGTGCACAGGATCCAGGTCGAACTATTTCACTGACATTGCTGGACAACTATGACTACTGGGTGATTTTGCAACCAGGACGGCAGCGGCTCTATCTCAACAGCACAGGACGTGTTCTGGACAGAGATGTAAGCACCCAGCAGTGTTAATAAAAAATGGATTTTATGTCACGCTAAATAAAAAATGCACTAAACTGGTGACACAGTTACTGCACACACATAAACACTGTCACTGGTCTGGAAGAAGACAGGCTAAACTGCAACAATAATTATAACCAACGATCAGTGATTAAGGTTGGTGAACTGATAGTGGTTGTAACGTGTGACACAAACTTTTATTTCTTGATTCCTCAAGCGGTCTTCAGGCTGAGTTCCTGAAGAGCCGGCTATCATCACATTCATTCATAATGCGTTACCAGCAGATACAATTCATCATGTAAATTGCTTCACTGGACTCAGACTCTGTTTTTTCAGCGTGTATTAAGCAACATCCTTGTTGCTCTCTTCCCTCACTGCCGATTATTGTAACTCGAGGCGATGAATAGAAAAGCCATTTATCTGACACGTTATACTGCTTTCTGTCAGAATGTTGAATATTTTCCCAAATGCTCCCAAATCAAAGAGTGTATCTGTCCACATGTGTCTGCTGTGTGGCAAGGGTGCATGGAATAAATATACAGTACAAGGGGGGGCGGGGGGCAGGACAGGAAGTTACTAATGAGAGCATGTCAGGCATAAGGCCAATGACAACGACAGGGGTGGAGGAAACAATAACAGGCGGCCTTTTCCAGTAATGAGGGGGGGATGTCAAAGCCAGCATTGCTGTATTACAAGAGATTACACAATAGGTCAAAATCATCCTTTTTGCTCTATTTAGATTAGGCTGAGGTGGAACACACACACACACAAACGCACACACACACACACACATGCAAAAACACACACTTGCATGTTATTCTTGGCTTGTTGTGACCAGCCAATGGTATGAATTTTTGATTAGAAACTAGTATTAGTAAAAATAATAAATTATGCACACAATTTATAAAGAGCGGTTTTCTTTTCTCTCTTTCAGCCCCCAAATTACATCACGACCATTGTGGTGCAAGTCCAGTGCACCAACGAGCTGGTTGGTACTGTTATTTTCCACGAGGTGCGGATTGTCGTGAGGGACAGGAATGACAACACCCCTCGCTTTCAGCAACCTCGTTACTATGTTGCAGTTAATGAGGTAAGAACAATCTATTGTTGTTTCTCTTGTTCTACATGTACACTCTGACTCTGTGTGCTTAGTGAAATAATTTTCATGGTTTTCATCACTGCCATAAATTGCACCATTTGAGTGGTGAGACCTGCTTCCCCAAGCGGAAAAGCATCCTTTCATGGAGCACTTCTGTGAGAGAGCCAACAGTACACTGCACTTGACCCCCTCTGGGTGAAACTCTCAACACTTCTGCACCCCCAATCTCCTCTGTCTCAGCAGTCACTTATTACCACGCTCACAAGGTTGTGGTGCATTTGGTAACTGGAGACGAGTAACTTTCCGCAGTCTGACCTCTTTAGTGCTCACAGTGCACATTCCCTCATGACTAGAGCGATTGTTGCTCCAAGTGCATTGTCTTTGGACTTGTTGTTACTACCTGCTGCTGTCTCAGGCTCAATGAGTGATAAGAGAATCAGCTGCAGCCCCCACCTCTAACATTTCAGCTTTTCTGAGCCCATAAAGTCTCAAAATGGAAGAATTGAGATTAATTAGTTGATTTATCAGAAATGTCTCACCTGCAGCTCATCCAGATGTTTTTTCCCCATTCTTGACAAATGCTTATTTCCTCATGGTCATTGCGTATTCTACATTTATGAGCTTATGTGTTATTGCAGCTGTTTTCAGCTGCCCCTGCACTACCGTGAGTCATTCTACACAGCCATCACTATCTCCCTTGCACCAGCTCATCTGCCCACTGCCTGGTCCTCCACTGAGAGTGCTCCAGGGAACAGCAGTCTCTTTCCTCTTCTCATACTTGCTTTTTGTTATTCAGCAGTGTGTGCATAAGTGTGTGCAGACCGCTGCTGACTGCAACATTTTCTCTCGTGTTTTTCTCTTTTTTTGGATAGTAACAGAGTAGTGTGGCTACAGCAAGAGGTTTATCCAGCTCTCAGCCATAAGTAGATGTGGACTCATGTTTGTTTCTCCTCCACTCTTACTTTCTCTAGCTCACACCAGTTGGAACAACGATTTTTACTGGATTCTCAGGGAATAACGGCGCTACCGATATTGACGATGGACCTAATGGACACATAGAATACAGCATCCTTTACAACCCCAATGACCCGGTATATGGACAAGTCACGCCATGATAAACACCCTCTGCACCATTGTAAATTTCTTCAACAGTCGTGGGTTATTGCTCTCATCCACCTTTCTTTTGATCTTATGTCGACTCTTCTGTCTCTCTTCTAGGAATCCAACAAGACTGTGAGTGTTGGAAACACGCTTTCAGGACACATTATCCTGGCAGAGAGGCTAAACTATGAGGAGAGAACCCGTTACCTGGTTGTTGTCCAAGCAAATGTGAGTCAGCTGAAAACTTCCTGAAGTTATGTTTTACATTATGTATATTATTACTAACCCTAACCATAATCCTTACCCTTACATCTTAATCCCTTACCCTAACAATCATAATAGAAATACATTAAAATGGACGGGTTCTGCTACAGAGATAATCACTACCCACCAACCAATCCTATATTCTGTCTATTTCCTGCATGAGGGAGCAGAGGCATTGATCCTTTAGCACAGAAAGCAGTAACAAAAGGCAGCAGGACACTCACTGGAACTTTCAGCAAACTTGGTGAAGTTCAGCTTGCAAGTTTAGGGAAACTAATTGAAAATAATTTAGTTTTACACCTTCTCCTTCTTCATGATAGCAATAATTATGTTGCACAATTATGAAAGTTTTGACTATCAAAATATTCCAAAAGAATCAAAAATAATGTTCTAATTTCAATAATATGTCATTTAAAGTGAACGAAAAAAATGTTTAATTGGGTTACTTGGAAATAATGGAGCAAAGAATAAGCAGTGCATGCCACTGAGGTTCCATATAGGTTGATACAAGGTTAGATTTTTGTAGCCAACTGGACTTAGAAAGGTTGATCTTGAAGATGAAGGTTGATCTTGAAGACGTTTCGCCTTCTCTACAGATGGCTTCTTCAGTTCAACTTCAAGAACTGAAGAACGTCTTCAAGATCAACCTTTCTAAGTCCAGTTGCCTACACAGATCTAACCTTGGATAACTATGGCCTAGAAGAATGAAAACCTTCCCAGACTTATAGGTTGTTATTTAAAGTTTGATTAATTTTTTATTAATCTTCTAGGACCGAGCCCCTTATCCACCCAACAGGCGAACAGCTACAACCACACTGACTGTGGACGTTCTGGATGGAGACGACCTGGGCCCCATGTTCCTGCCGTGTGTGTTAGTGAACAACACGCGTGACTGCAACCCGCTCTCCTACCGCGTTGCTATCCCTGAATTCACTGAACCGGTAAGAAGGTGGCCATCAGGCGGGTGCGAACACGCTGCTCTACCACAAGGTCACTATGACACAGCTGCTTCTGTGTGTGCGTTTATCTCCTCATGTATTCAGCTCTGCCAAGTGATTTGCATTTGTGTTAGCGCTGTGTAATATTTGCTGATTCAGTGTTAATTGATGCCACAGCTGTAATTGCCTGCTAACATTAATGTTGTATTAGCCTCTTTGCATAGAAGCAGTCCACCTGTTGCTCTGTTGTCTCCGTGTGCTAATTCAACCAACATTTTCTGATCGGGTGGACCAGCAATTGGAGTTTGAAGGCTAAGGTGACCTTGGACGATCATTCTACACTACCTGTGTTCCTTCGGAGCCTTAGAAAAGCAGGAACATACAGACAGAGCTGTGTGGCAGCAGGGAGGCAGTTGGCCTATCGTTAACCAATCACCCATAATGAAAAATTCATTACTTCTTCCCTTAAATCTTATACAAGCTGTCTTCATTTTTATTCACAATGACAGTGAAATATGAAATGATTTGATATTCTGTTCTGTTTTATGCTCTATTATAATTATTATATTATCTATTAAAATACAATATATTGTAAAACATTTACAGACTGCAACCTGTGCAGGTCCTGTGAACACCTGCATAATAATCCAAATATATTGGGTTTTAAAACCTGCAGACATAAACAGGATTTTTTACTCCAGTGTAAGAGTGCAAGTGCATTATTGTCCTAAACCATATTTCTCATTAAAAGTGTGTTTTTCATCACAGGTTATTCAGAATTAACCTGCTGCCATTGTTTTGCCATTGTTCACTGATTTGTTCTGCCAACATTGTATTATTGCCCCATCATATCCATCAACAGTGAGATTTCTCTTTTCATAATTGATGAGTATGTTGTAAATTAACCACAGTGGCTGGAGAGGAATTATTAAGTTAATCTGTATTTATTTATTTATTTATTTATTTATTCATGTTGGGGGGAGGGGGGATAAAACTTGGGCTCTGGAGTCCTTTGGATAATGACTGCTAGAGGAGGGTATTACAGCTAATCATCATTGTGCAGAGCCAGGGGGATTTGATTTAGCACACCTCCAGACATTGTAAAAGCAAGGCTGATGTTTTTTTTTTTTGTTGGGGGGGGGGGAGTGATTGTTGGGATTCCTCTAGAGCTGCAGGATCTAATGTACCTCTGCAGAAGGGGATTCCTTCTTCATTAGTGCTTTTAGGCATGTATATGATGAGAAAGTTTAAAAATGGCACACATACTGTCTACGCTAGTAATACCTCAATATGCATGAACTAGCCTGTAGCACACTAATTCTTGGTGTGAAATTAAAAAGAAATACTCATCAAATATAGTGGAAGTAGAGGTACTTTGTTTTGGACAGTGTTCTATAGGTATAGCTTGCTTTGGAATTCAGTCTGTAAATCTGAGATAAGTGATTTAATTTTTGCTCTGTTCAGCCATATTGTGTTTGCAGCCTTTTAAATGAAAGCACAGTGGGCAGTGTACTTTCCTGAATCCAAGTCAAAGTGGAAGCACTTATGTATACAAGCTCAAGTGTGTCAGCTTTGGCATTCTCAGCACAGCACAACGCAAAAGTGTGTGGGAGAACCATTATGCAGAGGATGAGCAGGTAGTTCTATAACGGCCAAACACAGCAGTGCATCGGTGCCGTTTTAATGGCAGAGTTATGCTGTTTTTAACAGGATAGCAGTCAAAATGGATCAGATTCACTATATAAACTGAATAATTTCTGTAGATAATTAACTTGTAAAATTATGCTGTTTGATTGCAGACCCAATAAAACCATGATTAATTCTAATTACTGACAGATTAATACTAATGATGATTTTAGTGGGAGAACATCTTTTAAACCCAACAAAAATTAGAACAGTCTATAGAAACAGAATACAAGCAATTAATTATAATTCAGCCATAAAAAATACTGCTGCCATAATTGGCGAATAAATCTGGAACACAATGACCCACTGACATCAGTGATCAAACCGCTAACAAAGAAGGTACACACATTAAATCATGGAAGTCAAGGATTAAATAAATAGAGATAAAAAAAAGTTCTCAGAGGAAGATTCTGCCACAGTGAAGTTTGTCTGTAAAAGTGTAAGAAGTGATTTCTGAGGTGCCACTGAGTCAGTGTGCCTGATCTCCTTCAGTTTGCCGAATGACTGCACCACATCTTGTTGCAGAGTAAATTGAACCCACTGAACGTGACCCCTCTGATTCGTGCCGTGGACATGGACAGAAACATCCAGCCTCCATCAGACAGACCTGGAATTCTGTACTACATCCTGGTTGGTAGGTTCCTGAGCTGTTCACACTCGTTTAATGATTTGTCCGTTGATGAATGGAATTTCATTTAAAAGGTGATGTTTTCCTCCTCGATTTTATGTTGTTTCAGGTCACCCGGCCACATATGCAGAGTATTTTTCCCTGAACAAAACCACAGCAGAGCTGCGCGTTCTGCAGCCGATCAACAGAGACTTGTACCAGAGGTTCACACTCATTATCAAGGTGATCAAAAACAAAATCATCTTCGATTATTCATGTTTATAGGTGCGTAATTCAGAGGCAGCCTTTTTTTTTTTACAGTCAAAGATTAATTGAAACAGGCGCAGTCATGTCCAAAATGAGTCCATTGTGTTTCATCCTGATGAACTTTGGAACATTCCCAAATATTCCACCCAAATTCCAGTTGGAATCGTTCCTCCGATGATTGTGCTGCTCTGTTTACATACATGGTAGATTTTTACATGGCAGTCCATCTGCCGCAACATCTGATAGTTTATTCATTGCTACAGTAATTGATCATGAACAGGCTTTCGTTGTTTGCGGAGCAATTTGCTGTGCCTTTCACATTTATTTAGTGTGTCCTCTCGTTGAAAAGGTTTGCATTGACATTCATAGGCTCACACACACTGAGTACACCAGTCCACATAGTCACGGGTACTACATATGCGCTCTGTTTGCATCAATATTCTACTATATTCCCCGTAGTCATGTGGATAGCATGCAAATCCACGCTATCTGAGTCATTTCTATTATTCTCTAGACCATTACAATTATTTTCTTAATATCAAAAAGACCTTTCTTAGGCTGTCTTCAGCACCTCCAACACCCTAATAACGAATAAGCTACATTTGCTGCAATTCAGTCACATGTCAATATTAAATGTTCCCAACTCTTCCTCTTTGTGGTCATTACATTTGTTACATTCATCAAACTGAGAATATATTGAGATAAGTCTCTGCAGGCTGATCAGTCAGACTGAGAGAGTGACGTCTGAGTGATAAATGATGACTTTTTATTAGCAGTAACTGACCGACAAGCCTGCTGAGGGTCATTGAGCACTGCCTTCCAGAATTAAGGACACAGCTAAAAAGCTAAACCACCAATGAATGCTGCAATCCCAGACCCAACCTTTCTGTCATTCTGTGTGTGTTTTTGTGCGTGTATGCGTGCGTGCAAAAGAGTTCCAGACACCATGTGCTGTCAGTCAATGAGCATTTTTCCCTCGGGTGTTTGTTTGGAGTGCTTTGTAGTGGGGTTTGGTTTTTTTTGCCACTACTAAAGAAACTGCAACAAAACCAGACTACACTGAAACCCAACTGGCCTTCTACAATTTATTTTAGGCAAAAAATACAATGTCATGGCGAAGAAGAGCAGCATGTGGCCCCTGAGAGGATCAGTTAAACTACAAATTATTCTGGTGCTGTAATTAGTATTCTTTCAGACAGGCCAATTGAAAACAGGCTAATGTGTAGAATTAGTTGCAGGTCATGGTTTAAACTGTTGTGGCCTCACTCTGCCTCTCTATTTTTAAGTGTTCCTGAAGCATCCCAGCGTGCAAGCCAATAGCAACATGTGTGCAAAAATGGGAGCAATCTCAGCAAGAGACTCACTGACAGCTAAAGTTATTAGGTTTGACCTCACCAGACCTCCAGGCATGACCTTTGACAAAGAGAAGCTCCCTTAATCTTGGCATAATAACACTGGATTTTCATCTCATTCCTGTCTTTTTCTTTTCATGTTATTGCACTAATTATTACTTTTATCTCATCCACTAAGAAAAAAAATTTTTTCTTTTGGTATTTTCTCCAATTTATCTTCTAGCGTGAACATAGATAAGTGCTTTGTGCAGGGCAGATGGACTGCTATTAGCTTGTTCACAGGTAGCTAAGAGATGAATCATGTGAAGAAGGCTTTTTGTTCAAAACTGCAGAGAAATGGCTTCTACAGAACTCATTTAAGATGAGAGGAGAAGCATGATAATGGTCCAGTTGCTCTGGATTGAGGCTGCTTTGACTTGGATGAAGGGGAATTTACACCAATTAGAAACATGTTATAGTAATTCACGAGTTAAAAAAAGAATTTTAGTGCAGATGGTCATTCATATATCCCATTAGGTGCTTCCTGCCTGTGGTCATCAGTCATTTTTTGAAGTAGCAATAGCCGCAAATTTCAAAGGCTTTCCTTTAAATGATGGTACTTGTATCATGTGCTCTGGCGGCTACTGTTTAATCCTAAGTGGCCCAATTAAATTAAATCAGTTTATCTTTTGGAATTAAATGACAATGAGAAGAACTTCTCATGATATGAGAAGTTAGTCACCGGAAGAACTGGAGTTACATTAAACAGTGTTTCCCACCTTACTATAGGTGACTGTCTTTTTGTCAATTTGATGATAACACTTTTGTTTTAGGCCGAGCAGGACAACGGTCACCCGCTACCAGCCTATGCTGACCTCATTATCGAGATCCTGGATGAGAACAATCAGGCGCCATACTTCCAGCTCGCCACCTATCAGGGATACGTGAGTGAGTCCTCGCCGGTGGGTACGACCATCTCAGCCAGCGCAAACCTGACAACACCGCTGGAAATCATCGCATTGGACAATGACATTGAGGAGGTAGATAGAATACAGAATCTATCTGTAGCACACGCTCGGTGTGGCATACACATCTACTCACACATGCTTGAACATGTGTAAATATTGATCCAGGCTGACGTTCATTTATTAATGTATGCACACACTCACCATTACTCATTTTCCTCCTCTTATAGTTGGCTCCAGCTGATACACCTGTAGGTAAAGGGTTTGTTTTTGCGTGCAGTGGCACACACCCACACACATACATGCATGTCCTACAGGAGTGTCCCAATCAAATGGTGATAAATACTGAATATGTATTTAAAATAACACTTTTAACAACTCTGACTTATAGCTGTAAGGAATGAGGCAGCTTTTGTAAAACAGGAAAACAAATTATTAGTTTTTTTCTTTCAAAACCCTTAATCAGTTAAGTATTTGCCTTTGTGCTAATGGTTTTTAATGTCTTTTGTAGCATCCACCGCACATTTAGTTTCCTTTGCAACCTGCCGTTCATTAATTGCAACACATTTGAAATAAAGAATCCAAATTGTTGTTAAAAAACAAATATTGAGCCTTTAGAAAATCTTCATTCATCTGAGGTACACAGCAGATTGTTCTGGGACATCTCTATTGTATAGTTAATTTATGCGTCACATTGGGGGATAGTGAAAACAAAGTGGAAACGCTTGTTGTTACTGGAGACATTCAGGGTGTGCAACTCTGGGAAAAAAATGGGCTTTCTGTTGTGCTGGAATGATTTTTCCTATCTCAACATTTCATAACTGCTAAACTAAATACAAGCATGTCTCCAGTAATGACAGCCATGCACTGACTTTTGTTTTCTAATATATATATATTGTGTGTGTGTGTGTGTGTGTGTGTGTGTGTGTGTGTGTGTGTGTGTGTGTGTGTGTGTGTGTGTGTGTGTGTGTGTGTGTGTGTGTGTGTGTGTGTGTGTTTGGTCTTTTGCTGTGCTGCGTTCTCTCTCCTATTATGCAGATTGATTTTTTTAGTCTGCCTGGAGTGCTTTGCATAACAAAGTCCCACACTTATTCTGTGTCAAGACCAAATTTGCTCTGTAAAACATTCTAGGAGTACAGTAAATGCATGAATTTACATTGCCAAACTCCAAATGCATAAATATTTACATTTTTTTGAGGATTAAAGATTTTCTTCATTAACTTTCTAACTCTGTATTTACTTCATGTAATTATCTAGATAAAAGTCTGCATGTTCTTATTTGTCTCCCAAAATCAAGACACAAAATGAAGACATTTATGATTTGTAATTATACCAAATGACCCATACTGCACCAGAAAAGGTCACCACTTGTTCATCTTTTAGAAAAATTTAGTCATTAAAGGAGATTAACAAGTCAAAGTCAAGTAGAACCCCAGACAGTAAAACCAATCAGGCCCCCAGGCAGGCTGTTTACCAAACTGTCCCAGAGGGATTCATCGATGATCAGGAATCGAAGGTGGCATGTAGCTGTTGACGATAATAGACTCCAGATTTATTTATCAGTTTACCCACAATGTTTGCAAAGCAGCTGTTAATTTTAATCAATGCTTTCAACTAGTTTTTGCGTGTTTCAATAAGTGATTGATGAATGTGTTTTTCTCTGAACATGACCAGAGCCTTGACGGCTGCAGAAATAATTTGTCTTTGTCACGTCATTGCTCCTCCCCTCTTTCCTGATGACTGATGCTGATTACCATGTCAGCTCTTTGGTGGTTGAAAATGTAGTTTGATACGTTTTCTCAACCCTGCAGCTGCGTCCTCAGAAAAGCACATGAAAAATACATCACCATGGTAACACATTTCTCCTCTTTCTTTTAAAAAAAATGCTTCTCTTGCAAGACGAAAGACCCGATGGTGAAGATTTCCCTTGACGACTACGTCACAGTATTTGGTGTGACCCCGACTGGCATCGTACGCTACCTGAGATTGGTTACACCTGTGGATCGGGAGAAGCAGATGGCTTATACATTTACGGTACAACTCCAGTTCTGCCTTTTTTGTTAGGCTGCTTGAAGACCTCCATGTCTTATTCTGTGGGCATAAGAAGTCACAGTTTTGCCCTACAGCAAGAGGTGCCTGCAGGTATAAACCTGACCTGGCATTTACATTAGAAAGCAGGGGTCTTCCTGGAGATCTGACATTAAACCCTTCATAGGTCACAACCTCATATTGTATACAAGTTCACTCTTGTATCCATCAAGTAAAGCCAACTTCACATATTTTCTGAAGAGTTCAGTAAGATTCTGACATCTGATAATGTCCGTGATGTTGTCGTTGCCATCACAGCTGATGGGATGTTGTTGGATTTGCCTTATTCAAACCTTTTCCTTTTCATGTTTCCCTAAAATCCAACCTTTTGTGTACGTTTACTTTGAAATGCTAGCAGTGATCGATGGATGCAGATGTTGCTTCTTAGATATTTGGCCTGGTTTAGATGCTTCACATTCCCACTTTTGGCGCCAGAGTTTCACAGCGAGACAAAGACTGAAAAATGAGCATAAGCTGCTTTACCATTACAGGGACTTTTGTTATTACCTGTGACTTTGAAAAACCTTGGAAATTACCAGTAGAAAAAACTTTCCCCTAGCCCCGAACTTTCCTTAGTGTTTAGTAGGGAGGTAGGACTTTTTAGATTCCCTGATATTTCTGCGGGGTGGGGCTGTGTGATGCAGAATGCTAATTGGTGGAATTCACTTGTCTCTACAAGTTTCACTTCACATTTTGTTCAGGAAGACACTCCCCCTACGTCATCAGCCTGATTTGAATACATTTTCCAGAACTTTGGCATGTAGTGGAAATGAAAACCACACAGATCACCAGGAGCTGGGATTTGTGTCCTACCAGGCAGAAAATGCTTTCACCAAGAGAAGTGGGACCCCAGGTGAAAGCATTATTTACCTGAAGGATGCTGGATTTACTCCTGCATTAATGCAGTGTGAATAATGAAATGTGCTATTTAAAATTAGACAGTAGAAACATCATTTGTATGACCACATAAGCAGAGGAGTTTTCTTCTGGCTGTCTGTAGTTTGATTTAGTGGCAGGTCCATAAATCAGCCTCTGTGGTGGCCATGAGCTGTTCTTGGACAGCTATTATATTGCTCCTGTAAAAAGAAACAATATTTCCTCTATTTAAATGCACATATCATAAATCAGCTTTAACAAATAAACAGTGCATATAGAACAGAAAAATAAAGACGGCGGTACAATGGCTGCTTACATTGCAGGCAAGCAGTTCTCAAACCCGAGTCATCAAATATTGACACTTTGAATTCACACATGCAACCTGAGGGCTGGTTTGTGCTGTTACAGTGCTGTTCAGACAGTTGCTGATGATGTATTTCACAGTGTTAATGGCTGCATTTGCCAGTTGTTTCATGATGACATGGATACATGACAAGTCTGAAAGCCTTTCTATGTTTGTCGAACACTGAGTGAATTGTTTGACTTAGAGGGGTAATTACCACTCTCCTGTCTGCTCTTATAAAGCAGCCTGGATGTTTATTAACCAAGCTTGTTTAATTATTTATAATGATTGGGATGCTGGCTTTGCACAATGTGAATCACATCACAGTGAGAATAAGTAGATAAAGTGGATTTTTACAGCTGGATGCCAATGCGCAGCTGTTTTTCTTAACTTTTAATTGGATGAGTAAGAAGCATCTGACCAGCATAGCTGCAATATTAACAAAGACGTCAGCAGAGACCCAGAATGGTCCCAAATCCACAATTAAACTCTTTTTAGCTAAAATGCAAAAAAATTATTTAAAACATGCGTCAGCGCAACAAGCTCAGCTTTTTCAAGTTCTGAGATGATTAGCCAGATTAAAACTGAGCTGCAACAGAAGAAAACACATCTCGGGGACAAAAGGATTGTAATACTTTTCTGTTTATAAGATGTTAAAAGGGAAAAGAAAAGTTGTTAAACACTAAGCACACTACCGCAGAGAGACGTTAAAACTGCAGTTTTGCTTTTCTCTTGAGGTAATTTCACGGAATATTGGAGAAAAAGAAAAACCCATCTTTTTGAAAAGGGCAGCACTAAATCAATTCTCCAAAAACTGTCTGTGCCATTAAATTGAAAACACATCGATACAATTTAGATAAATATCAGCTTGTACAGATTGAAGTTTATACATTTTGTG
Organism: Arothron firmamentum; assembly: GCA_016586285.1. Classification (NCBI taxonomy): domain Eukaryota; kingdom Metazoa; phylum Chordata; class Actinopteri; order Tetraodontiformes; family Tetraodontidae; genus Arothron; species Arothron firmamentum. The sequence continues at coordinate 198,501 of BJFM01001850.1, read as the reverse complement.
TTACCATGCAAAAAAATGGCTGCCATTGTTTACGTCTATTTTGTGCAGCCGTAATGACATGCGTCGGTTCTTCGGTGCATGCATTGTTGTGTACAGGTGTACACTCGTGATGACTCAGTAAAACAAAATTTTCTCTTCCCTCTGCTGCTGAAATGGTTGGCACCTCTCTCTCCCAGAGGGAACATGTGGTTAGACAGGAAAGCGAGGCCGTGCTGTATGTTATCAGGCATTTCTGTGTAACACCTTCACTCTGATTGTTGCACTATTACAGCGTATTAAAACCTGCAAGATGTTTTAGTCCAGTCGAAATTATAGAGGAAAAGCAATTTTCCACAGAGGAAAGTACACCTCTTATCAGTTTAGGCCCCTTCTGTACTTTGTCAATCCTCTTGCTCCATTTTATTTCTCCCCTCCCGTGTTCAGGGAATCAGAGCTGCTGTGGACAAATATAAACTGCTGTCCTTCAGGCACACACTTTCTCTCATGTGTGTAAAACCTATGCTCTCTACACAAGCAGTTCTTTCTCGGTTCCAGATGGTGGCATCGGATGGTGTCCAGCAGAGCAACCCAGTGACTGTCAACATCCTGGTCATCGACGCCAATGACAACACGCCCACATTTACCAAGGTCTCCTACAATGTTGAGGTCTTCACAGACATGCAGCCGGGGGAAACTGTTCTCCAGGTAATTGAATGGGAAAGTGTTCTTCTTCTCCTACATATTCACTCGGGTTATCGCTCTTTGTCCCCACCGCGGCCTCCACCATGCTTCCTTTCATGCTTGAAGAGCATCCTGCACGCTGTGTTGACAGGAACATCTTCTTTCTCATCCATAGTCATGACAGCAGAGTCAAAAAGGATGCTTCTCTTCGTTCTGGGAATCCCCGCAGATGAGCTGCAGGCACTATTTAGGTTAATCTCAAAATGATTTTCAAACTGGGTTTTTATTTTTCATCAATTTAACTGGATTACAGACATTATATAATGATTTTTGTGCTTCCTTGGATTTAGAGGTTAGGATTTTTTTTTTAAAGCACACTCATATAGACAGGGACGCAAGTAAAGATGCAGCCATGGCCTTTTGATTCAGAAATCCATAAAGCCAGTTCTCTAAATGACTATTGTCTCTGCTACTCACACAACCACCCTGAAAAAATAGAAAAAAGTCAGATACTCAAAAGGTCAAGTTTAATCTGTCTCAAATACCAGCTGTTTTGCCCTCACCGAAATGAGGCCAAGGGTCACAGAATGTCTGCCATGACCGCTTAACTGATTTTGTAAGGCGTTTATGAGGACTGTGCTGCCCTCGATGCTGCTGCTGCGTATTTTTTTGGATGGATTTTTGTTGCATCTTTAGTAGCCTGAATTGAAGTTTGAGATCTTCTAGTATACGAAGCCAACAGCATCACAAGCGCTCCAAATCACAGGTAGCAGAACACCTAAATAACTGAGTTTAAAGAACAAGCTACAGGGACCCAGTATACAGTAATTTATACAAGTGCAAAAAACAAAGTCATTTGATTTCTTCATTTTATGTGATGTGATATTATGGTTTATGAATTATTTGAGAACAGCAGGGTTGTGAGATGAACTCGTGTGGATAATACTGGCCTAAATCAATCAAATTTATTCAATACATCTCTAATTAGGTGGTAGTTCATTTGTTTACTTGATGAGAAGCTAAGGTAACGTCGATAACAACATTCATTATCTGTGCATTTTCTTTTTCCTCCTGTTTGTGGTTTGTGCACCTAATTGTTGTAATTTATATCAGTCAGCGAGCAATAACATTTAACAACTGTGTTATTAACTGTGTTTGTGATTCCTGCCATAATCAGCGCAATCAACATGAGCAGCAGTCGTTAGCAGCTATCTCGAGGTCAGGCTGAGACATTGGTTGGAGTGAGATATCTGTTTTTGATTTTGTACTTCAAAGATGGGCGCTCCCTGCACAAAATAAGGCACCAAAAAGATTTGAAAAAAAAGTGTATTAACAATCTGACTGAAGGCAGCCCTCGAGAGAAACAACAACTTCTTCACAGCTTCCTCCTGTCGCTAGAACTTTGCAATATCTTGTACTGAAAATTACAAGATGAACATGGCAGTAATCCGTCTCTCCCTCTTCTGTTCTCCAAGTTAACTGCAACAGATGCTGATGAAGGATTAAACGGCCTGGTGACGTATGAAATATTGGCTGGGGCCCAGGAACACTTCATCATTAATAATCGCACAGGACGGCTCACCGTAGCTCCAGGCGTTGCTTTAACTGTGGGACAGTCTTACGCCCTGACTGTCAAGGCCTCAGACGGTGCTCCAGAAACACAAAGAAGGTGCATTTTATTATGATTACTGTGGTAGGCTTTTATTGGTGTACAGTATTTTTAAAGTCTCCAGGGAATCAGGTCTGTCCTTCTGTGTTCTTGTAATAATTATTGTTTATCTTGTCATTTAAAAGGAATCAATCCAGTGGAGATGCAGCTAAATAAGTGTAACATGCTAGCTACACAGGTTGATTATTGAATTTTAAAATGTCATTTTTACCTGTTCACGACCCTTTACATGAGTTCAACTAAAAGTTTCTGACACAGTGAATGAGTAAATAATAATCGCAATTGGTGAACATCTGAAAACCTGCAAGCTCATTTTTAGGAAAGTGAATGAAATGAAGGAAACCTCCCTTTCCACAGAATTTCTATGACTACTGTCTGATCATTGCGGCTCAAAAGGTGGTCTAAGCAAGTGATGCTCTCAGGAAACTGAGTTTCATTCTTCCCATCAGGAGCTCCATCACAACAGTCTATATTGAGGTTTTGCCACCCAATAACCAGAGCCCGCCACGCTTCCCCCTCCTTACCTACAGCCTGGAGGTCAGCGAGGCCATGAGGATCGGAGCAATCCTGCTCAATCTGCAGGTGAGATATTTTTCTATAAATTAGACATAAACCACCATCGTCAGGGAGGATTGTCATATCAGCTTCATCTTAAATGATGCATTTTTTTTTCTTGATTCTGCTTTTCTTTTTCTCCCCCCTCCAGGCCACAGACAGAGAAAATGACCCAATCACTTACCACATCGTGAGCGGAGATACCCAGAAGGTGTTCAACCTCTCTGAAACGTGAGTCCAGTGTTTCTTGCCCACCTCAGGCATACTTGAGAGGAAATATAGACATTTGAAAAGCAAATGAATTATTAATGGAAAGAAAAAGTGTATGTACTGTTCGTAAAACACAGTATACACACTGTGTGTGTGTGTGTGTGTGTGTGTGTGTGTGTGTGTGTGTGTGTGTGTGTGTGTGTGTGTGTGTGTGTGTGTGTGTGTGTGTGTGTGTGTGTGTGTGTGTTCTGACTCTCAGCTCATGTGGTGTCATGTATGTTGCTATGTAACCCTGTGTAGCAGTACCCGTGAGCTGATTCCTGGTGGTTCATGTTTCACAGCGATTATCCCTGCATTTGGATACATTTTAAAACAATTTCACATTCTTTGTTCACATTTTCATCAATTGGACAATGTTCTTGCTTTGGTGATGTGAAAATAAGGTTATGCTACAGATTTGCATCACAGATTTCAAACCTTAGTTTATCCCAACAATTATCTGGAAATTTAAACAAACTCCCCTGTTCTTTCTGTAGCTACTGTAGTACTGTACTCTATGCTGGATCTATTTTTGGGTCACAAATTTAAAGTAACTAACATTTTACAGACTGCTCATTTTGAAGATTTTCAGTCTTTACCTAGGTTTGCTCTTTCTTAAATAATGCTATGAGGACTGTAAATTAAAATCAGTTTCTGAAAGCATCCATTGTCATTATTAATCACTGAAAAGGAAGAAGGCACAGGTGAAGAGCACAAATAAAAACCTTCAGAATTTAATAAGCATGCAGCATCCAGACCAAATGGCTCTTGTTTTGTTGTTAGTTATTTTCTGGCTAAAAGTCCTTTGTCTTTTTGTTCCACACTTCCCTAGTTTACATGAACATAGAAGCTGAGGCAGAATAGAAAATGGATATTTCTGTTTAGTGCGGCTCATGTTTTTTTTTTCACTTTCTCGCTGGGTTTTATCTCTTGTGTTTCTTCTGCCTGAAACTAGGAAGACAATATTTCTGGTTATAAAAGCACCCCGAATTTCTCGGTATACATCTCATCATCTACATCAGCATAAAAAAAAATACCTGACTCAGAGGCATAAAATATTTAAGTGGTCTGTGCTTTTTAACATCCCTTAAATAGGCGAGCAAATATGGAGGAGAGCAGAGACGTGCGGAGACTGAGAATGAAGGATGCTGCCAGACACGTTTCGCTCTAATTGATTAAAGCCTCTTGTGTTCGCATCCTCAGTTCCCTGGCTACACAAGGGCACGCTGTGTCGTCGTGCCATTTGTTTCCTCTTAATCTGCCTCATTGTCTTTCAATCAAAAATGAAAAAAGCGGCATTGTTTTTGGGTAGAGACTTCAGGAAGGGTGTTGCAGTTGACAGGTACCGTTATCTTTGTGAATGAAATAATATGATCATAGGCTGTCAGTGGCGGAGCGAACGTGAAATCATGAAAAACGCACGATTAATCAAATAGTAATTACCCGATGCTGTTGATGAGCATGCAAGTCATCAAGTCGTGATCCAGTGAGAAGATTCTTCTGCCCACAATGTCATAGTTGGTTCGTCAGGTTATTATGAATAATGAGCTCTCTGATGTATAACTCTCTTTGAATGGGGCAAGATCCCATGGGGGGGATAGATGCTTGAGATTCCACCACCATTTGCTTGAGCGGAGTAGCCTTGAATCGGTGACTGAGCGTGTGAGCCAGCAAAGCGTCACACCCCCCCAACACTTTCTCTGCCCCTTCCCCATTTTGTGAAGCATGTAAGACATTAAATATATATTACAAGTTAAATTGTGGATTCTACTGAATATATTCATGTGTCAAATGTATTAATGCTGGTTTTAGCCTGTTTGTTGGGCTTGATTTCATAATTTTATCCAACTACTTCAATTTGTATAAATTTACATCTCTTTTAAAATCCATTCAACCTCCTTATTTAAACAAAACCTTTTTTTCACATCTGGTCCTGGCATATTTATAACTATGATAATTAAATAAACTATTCAACTATAAAACCGTGTCATTTATAGTAAAATTTAGTCAGGGAAATCTACCATCTTATTTTTTTCTCTAATTTTTTTTTTAATATATCTGTTTTTTCTCCTTTTTTTTAATACCTCCTGCAAACAGCAGAACAAATTTTTTCCAAGTTGAAAATGACACAAAAACTGAGAAACGACTCTGTTTTTATTGTCACATTAAACCAAACATGTGGGTCATCCCTTACCTTTTAAGATGTATAAAATGTAGCTACAGATTCTGATCTGAAATGACTCTTGTACAACAAGACACAATCAGACTCGGAGATCAGCAGATTACCTGACCTAACTGGACGGTTTCCGACCTGCACCGCTGCCGCCGTGTAATATGCTGCAGAGCGCCCGGCGTGTTTGACAACATCTTTTCAGTCGCGTGGTCTAGGGACAGGAGGGACAGGAGTATGCTATCACACATGATCAGTGAACCTTTCAGACCTGCTGCTGGAGTATAGCTCAGCACACCAGTGACAGGAAGGAAACACATCCCCCGGGAGGGCTAATCTTTCTCCTTTAATCATTCTGATCCTTATCACCATCATCATCAAGATCATTGAGATTATCACTGTGATTATTACTGTCCTCCTTCTCCTCCTCACATCTGTGTTATTACAGTCACATCAGAGCCAGCTGTGTATGGGTGCCAGCGTTGCCTATCTGAATGCATGATTAGTATAAATAAACACATCAGCTGTCAGTGAAGAATGGTGCTGCAGTATTTGACAGTTTAGATAATTGTTTAACAATTTCCAAGCTCTAGGTGTGTGGGATTGTGCTTACCTTGTTGTGGGGCAAGCGACCTGAGAAGTTTTCCATCCATCCATCCATCTTCTTCCGCTTATCTGGGGTCAGGTCACTCGGGCAGCAGCCTGAGCAGGGAAGCCCACACTTCCCTCTCCCCAACTACTTCGTCCAGCTCTTTCGGGGGGAATCCCAAGGCGTTTCCAGGCCAGCCGAGAGACGGGTCTTCCCAGGGGCCTCCTACCGGAGGGACGTGCCCTGAACACCTCACCAGGGAGGCATCCGGGTATCCTGACTAGATGCCCAAGCCACCTCATCTGGCTCCTCTCAACGTGTAGAAGCAGCGGATCTACTCTGAGATCCTCCCAGATGGCAGAGCTTCTCACCCTATCTCTAAGAGAAAGCCCAGCCACCCTACGGAGAGAGCTCATTTCGGCCGCTTGTACCCACGGTGTTGTTCTTTCGACTCGTAGAGAGCCTTTCAGCTCAGCTCTCTCTTAACCACAACGGATCGGTGCAGACTCTGCATTAGTGCAGATGCCACACCAATCTGCCTGTCGACCTCCTGCTCCATTCTTCCCTCACTTGTGAACAAGACCCCGGGGTACTTGAACTCCTCCACTTGAGGCAGGATCTAATCCCCAACCCAGAGAAGACACTCCACCAGAGTGTCCGGCATCCTCCCCAACCATCGGAGCCAACTCACCACCGGGTGGTGATTGGTTGACAGCTCTGCCCCTCTCTTCACCCAGGACACAACACATATGGACACCTTTATGCCTGAACATGGTGTTCGTAATGAACAATCTGTGACGAGCACAGAAGTCCAATAACAGAACACCATTCAGGTTCAGATCAGGGGGGCCCTTCTTCCTGATCACGTGCATCCAGGTCTCACTGTTGCTGCCAACGTGAGCATTGAAGTCACCCAGCAGGACGAGGGAACCCCCAGTAGGAGTCCTCTCCAGTACTCCTTCTAAGGACTTCAAAAAAGGGTTGATACGCTGAACTGCTGTTTGGGCCATAGGCACAAACAACAGTCAGGATCCGTCCCCCCACCTGAAGGTGGAGGGAGGCTACCCTCTCGTTCACCAAGGTAAACTCCAATGTAGAGGCACTGAGCCGTGGGGTAACAAGAATTGCTGGCCTTGCCCGTCGCTTCTCACCATCATCAACTCGAGAGTGGAAGAGTGCCCAACCCCTCTCGAGAAGGCTGCTTCCAGAGCCCTTGCTATGCGTTGAGGTGATATCTAGCTGGATCTTCCCAACCTCATGCAGCAGCAGCAGCTCTGGCTCCTTCCCCATCAGAGAGGTGACATTCCACATCCCGAGAGCTAGCTTCTGCAGCCGGGGATTGGATCGCCAAGGTGCCTGCCTTCAGCTGCCACCCAACACACAATGCACCCAACCCCTTTGGCCCTTCCTGCAGGTGGTGAGTCCACGGGAAGGGGGGTCCCACGTTGCCTCTTCGGGCTGTGCCCAGCTGGACCACATGGGCAAAGGTCTGGCCGCCAGGTGCTTGCCATCGTGCCCCGCCCCCAGAGTAGACGTTTTTAGATTTTTTGTTTTTTTTTAATTGTTTGCATTACAAATAAGGCAGTAAATGAGAAGGCTGTCAGCTTCTGCTCAGATTTTAAATCAGAAATTCATAAAGGAGCAGCAGGGAATTGTGATTGGGAATAATCTAGTAGTGTTTTTCAGATGTGTTCAAAGCTTTTTCTGCTGCAGCAAAATTGGTGTTAGGGTTTGTTGCGCACAGAACCCAGATGTGAAAACACAGGAGGTTGGAACATAAAACAGCCCTTTACTGGGTGAAAAACAAATGGTCAAAACAGAAAGCGCTCCAGAGGGAGGAAAAAGTGGTGAGCAGAGGTGAGCAGGAGTTCTGTGTGAGTGTTCTGTGTGAGTGTCCAATAATCCAACGAAAAGGGTTCTCTGCAGTGGGGAACGAGGTGAGCCTTTGAGAGGGATAAACGGCTGTGAGAGAGGCAGATGAACAGAGTTTCACGGTGCAAACTTTCAGCTGTATTACCACACAGGTGGGACAACGATAGGACACTTAGGAACAGGTGCAGGAGCCTTAAGTAATCAGCTGATGGTTTATTTATCTAAGTATTATTTTTGTGGGTGTGTGTTTGCCTGTTGCTGTGCCTGAAATCACATGTTTCATGTTGCCACATGTGGAAAGATAATTCTGTGTTCGACTTTTCTTTGTGATGGAATGCTCGGGTGCCAGATTATAGCTTGTGACTGAGCAGGGTGGCTGCAAAAAGAAAACATGGATTTTCCCGCTTATATTCCACGTGCTGTGGGAGAGTAAGTGAGGAATCAGAGAGCTGGAGCATTTAAAACCCACCAGATTTTCTCCACAAACTCATCTGTTGCAAAATAAATTCCCTCTGACGAGCAGCCTTCTCTGTCACCCTCTGCTGCATCTGAAAATAAGGGCTTGTAGATGATTGTGATATACAGAAGCTGTTGTATTCTATCTACGCAAAGGTTGTAATACCTCTGTGTTGTCACCTCTGACCCATCTCTGCAGGATCGGGCTCTTACTTCTGGGGAAGCCTCTGGACAGAGAGAGTATGGATCAGTACCGTCTGATTGTCACAGCTTCTGATGGAAACCCTGGAGGGGTGAGACACAACTCTTTTTTTCCCAAACCATTAGGTGATAAAAAGGGCCCAAAATACCAAACATACATACCTGTAGATAAGAAGTTACACCATGCTATTCAAGTAAGGATGGTATGTATCCCAACTAGAACCCCCTCTAGATCTGCTTGTGCCACATCCACATCCAAGTTGTGCCAACACTTCAGCATCTTCTCAGACAATTCTAATTAAATAAAGCAGCTTTTTTCCACTTTCCTATTTTAATTAGTGAACAGTAAATTGCAAAGTCATCATCTCTGTGACTATTTGCTGTCAGTGAGCTGTCTCTTCAGCTCATCTGAGAGAACCAGCAGGTACCAGAACTGAAAGTGAACGCTGGCAGCTTCATCTCCCACTGAGAGTTTATAATCACATCAACTGTCGTAATTTGATTCTGCTCCTTCTCAGTTGGCTCAGGCTTCGCTGCCTCGTCTCCAGACAAGTTTAGGTGAAATGTGGATAATAGCTAACGACATGAGGTGATGAGCTCTCTGGCCGACCACTTGGTCGGCCTGACTGTGTCGTGCACATGCAAACACGCCGTGATGGACAGCTCATTTTTATTTGCTGGTAAAATACTGGTTGGTGACCCTTGAGCACAAATAGCATCATAGAGTGAGAGGAGAGAAAAGGGCGATGAAGATGAATGGATGGATAGTTGTGTTTTAGTATAAAAAGACCGTAATTGTTTTGGAGAGTTTAGAGTTTTCAGCCTGGCCAGAGATGTCATTATTGTGATTACATATCTCAGAATCAAGAACCAAAACAACCCCAGAGAAGGAATTCCAAACAGAAAAAAGAGATGAAGGTGACACTAACTAGGCCATTTCTTTCATGGCACTCTGCTCAGTGTTGCATCTGCCAGGGAAACTTCAAACAGCGCTCTGCTGGAAGTCTCTCTTACTAAGGCCAACTCCTCCCACCTCCCACCCACCATTCCTTCCCCAAAGGAGACCATTTACAAAATTATTTGCATACAGATTCTCCCCAGTGCTCCGAGAAACTCCCGACTGTGCATTTTCAACTTTAATATGCTGATTGAAGGACTAGTTTGAAATTCTAATTATTCTTAATTTAATAATTATTGACCGTGCACTGGTACACATGTGAAGATGAAATGGAAATAAATAGACTTATGTTGATAAAAATTACATAAATGACATGGACACAATTAAATTACAAATGTTTTTGCCCCCAGTGGATAATTTATTACGTACATGCTGAACCTTTTCTTCATTAGTGGAAGTGTCTCAGAGAAATGGAGACTCTTGTAAAAACAGTGAACAAAAAGGAAATTACTTTTTTTTATGATTTTGTCTTTATTTCATGACTCTATATATGATAATGTTGTCGTGATCTTATTTATATTCAGTGATGGCAAAATGATTAAAACAGCTGTTATTTCAGAGGTTTGGGTGGTTTTGTTGAATTGGCCAACAAAATACTTTTACCTAAGAATGATGGAAGTGTGAACGTCAACCCCATTGTAAAATAAACAGCTCAGATATAGATTCAAAGGATAGGCTTTGGCGTTAGTTGCAGAAGGTATGAGAAAACATTAGTGTTGAAGTTCTCAGGAAGTATCAGGAGAGATGCGCTGTTGTGCTCAGAGCAACACCTGCATATTTCATGAACAATGTGGGATTAAATCATGTTTTAGAGGCAAGAAAAGGTTTATATTTTCAGATCTTTCAGGTGTTCTAGTAACCTTGGCCACTGTTGTTCATGTATGCTGTTTAAATTCAGTCAGTAAAGCTCAAGGAGAATTTTTCTATGCCATAACAGCTCTGCATATTTTATTATTATGTCAGTTCAACTAGCAGTTCTTTAAATAGTTTTCTGTAAATTTCATTGTGACATCTGAGATATGAACGTTGTTTTTGTGTTGTCTATCCTCAGACATCCACCACCACGGTCAACATTGTCGTCACAGATGTCAACGACAATGACCCCGAATTTGACTTCGCCATACCTGTTAACTTCACTGCCCGAGAAGAAGAGGCCGACTTGTTTGTGGGCCGCGTCAGGGTGAGTGTAGCGTCTGAGTTGGTTTCCAACGTCTGCTGACACTCGAGTCACAACTGTTGTTGCCTTCAGACGGTAGCACCCCGTCCCTGTTGTCTGACTCGGTTCGGCACCGCCGAGCAGCCAGAATTAGCTAATTATTGTAGATTAATTGGCCTGATGCCTGTCAGTAGATTAATCCTGGAATAATGACAGGAAACAGCTGCGAGGAACCAATACAGAACATATTTACGATGTGCCAGCTAAGACCGAAAAAAGCCCTCTTTCTCTTTTCATCATGGTTGCAGATCAACCGACTTTTTTTCCATCTCTCTCAAGACAGCCCAGAATCTCAGATAATTTCCACAGGACACATTTATGTGCTTTTGTGCTATGACTAGGAGCAAACTTGCAGCCATCCTACTCAGTGTTTAGTTTGTTATAGATATATTTTTTTTCCTTTATTCTAATGCTGTTGCAGGTTTTCTGGGCATTCAAAAACATGAATTCAGACACTTGTGTGTATAGTTTCAGGAGTAATCCCTTTTTCACACTTTTGATTCAGACAAAGGGTTGTATAAAGAAAGATTTTTACCACCTTCAGCCTCCAGTCTTACAAATACAGCCAGCAATTAGTTCTGGGATTATGGGATTATGGTATTCTATCATTTTTGCAAGTTGATGAAGGACTTTTAGTTTACTAATGTAACTGTAAAGGTTAAAGATAAGTTTTAATACAATAAGTGTTGGAAAACAATGGATATTATTGTGTAATTGATGTGTCATAGGTTAACACTATTCAGTTAACTTATATACAGACACAAAAAGACGGCACAGCAGTTTACTTGTTCAACAAATATAGTAATTCTGGTATTAAAATGATGACACTGGAGAGAGAAAGAGAACCCAGTTTTAATATTAACCCAGCTGCTCACTGTCTTGTTGTCACCACCTGTAGCTATAGGATGTCCCCCTGCTCTTACAGTCATGTTCCAATCCTCACTACATTCTCTTCCAAAACGTCATTTAGCGTGTCCCCACACACGCTGTGAAGTGAAAACACATCTGCTCACATCTGTTGTAAATTTGGTGGATTAGGCAGTATACTGGGGCACATGGTGCACTACATGCAAATATGCTACAACAGAATTTGATTACAAGCAGCAAACAGTCAAAATATTAATGTGCGATCTTTGCAGGAAATTGGTTTTCCATTCACACCTCTGATGTGTTGATTTGTTTGCAAAGAGTTATCTGGCTATCGAATGTTTTTAGGCCATATGATTTAAAACTAATTTGTGATATAAATACTTTACGTTGCTGTCTTGACCCTTTTGCAGGGCTTTTTGTTTCAGCTTTAATTCAGGCTGAGGCGAATATTTCAGAGTGCTGTTTGCTTCATACATACTTTGTATAGCCAAAATTTTAAGCACAGAATCTTTCTGTGCCCAAAGTGTGAACAGAAATTGATTCAAATGCATTTTGCACACACTCATCTCTTTGTGAGCTATTTAATTTAACACAGTTTTTAGTCTACAGAGCATACACAACATAAACATCAATCGATTCCTCACATTTGTGTGGATTACACTTTAAGTCAGTGTCAATATAAAGTGCCATTCTGTTTAAATAATGGAAACATGTGCATCTTATTATCTTATTTTTTAAAGAATGACATAGATGACATAAAGAGTTTCTTTAAATGACAACACATTCATGGACTTTTCATCTTACAGTTATAATTGTAAAAGTAAGGCTCAAGATAAAGATCAGCAAACTGAAATGTTAGTGGCATAGTTGTTTATCGATCCAGCTGTGCAGATTCTGTTCCAGTGGCTCAGATAATGCATCATATCAAACTGGGACCAGCTGCTACATGTTTGGCACCACTTAAAGCTAATCAATCTCTCTGCCTTTAAAGATATAAAATAAGTTCTCAGTCTTTCTTATAGGTTTTAATCTTTTTTTTTTTTTTAAAAACAGGATTTTGCAGGCTAAAGTGTAAATGGTAATTTTGGTAAATTGCATAACTTCTATTACAAAAACGTAGTTAATTTTGAAGCTATTAATATATATATTTTTAATCGCAAGATAAACAGAGGCCATAGATTATAAAGTTATGGATTTACGTGATATCAAAGGATTTTATTCTGGTATCAGTAGAGAAGAATTCTAATTTTTTTGTTCCTCCTCAGGCGACAGATCCAGATGCGGGGGCTAACGGCCAGGTCGTCTACCGGATTATAAATCATCCCGACTTGTTTTTGATCAGTAAAAATGGCAGCATCTACACAAAGGTACCGCTGGACCGCGAGCTACGGAGCCAGTATGATCTTGTAGTAGAGGCGTCAGATGGGGCCGTGGATCCTCGGCGGACAACCTTGACGCTGTCCATCCAGGTTACAGATATCGATGACAACAGCCCGGTCTTCTCCCAGCAAAATTATGTGGTGAATGTTCCAGAAAACAGTCCTGTGGGGACTGTCATACTGAAGCTAAGTGTAAGTATAAACGTGCATGTGTTTGCTTGTGTGTTTACTTCCCATCTCTGTTTTCTTATATTTATCATGCAGCACAGGGGCTGCAGTGCCACTCCTGACACATGTTTGACTTGAATCGCAAGTGGTTTGCGAGTTTATGACAGCAGGAATTGTTTAAAATTTTAAACGCTTTCAGACAAAAAGCATGCAGAGTGAAACACTCACAGCCTTAGGTGAGACAGACCGTACATGACAGCTGCTGTGGAATCGTAAACTTATACAGAAATACAGAAAATGCAGCAAAACTATGTTTAGTATTATTTAAAATATTCATTATTTTCTTGCATAAATCACCAGATGTCAGGCAACAGTATCTATGCCAACTTCCAAAATGAAAAAGGTACCTCTTATTATTCTACATTATAATCCTCATTTAATAATATCTATTGTCTGTGTTACTAAAGCCACCCTTCAGACAGAATGTGATTAAGCAGCCTTATTTGTGTAGCTTTTTTCTGTTTTTGTAAAACTCTCACCTACCTGATGCATTTTTATTGTAGCCTCGCCAAACCAGGCAGGGGAAAACAAAGCAGGCCGCCAAGCAATCGAGGATTTATCATAAGTGATGGTTTCCAGAGAGAGATTAAGTGAAGGAGAGAAAGAGGAGTGCAGGCATGAGGTTTGAGAGTGAAGGGTGTAAGTGACAGTGGCAGTGTTACACCATTAATCTCCCAGACAACACATCTCGGCTCTAAACAGATGAAGTTGAAGACGGGAGAATAACAATAACAATGCTGACCTCTCATGACCTCTGACCGTGTCCTGTGGTCCCCGGAACTGGGACATTGTTTGGCTGCAGTTTTTTATTTTTCCCCCTTAACAAATTTTGCCACGCTGGATTGGGATCTGAGGACTTTGGAGAACGCATTAAGCTGTTTGAATCTTTAGTATGCCACCCATCCCCTTATATCATCCTCATGAATTCCAGGACCTAAAGTTTCCAAATAAAACATAGCATTTTTAAAAGATGGTGATCCTTATTCACTACACATGTCACTGGTTTTAATATTTTGGGTGATTATTACAATGTAGCACTCATTCCAGTCCTGTATATATAATGTTGTCTCCCCAGCAGGAGCCCTCGTGTTGTAGAGTTGTGTTTCCTTGGTAAATTGAATGAATTTCATACTGATTTAGAATAATATGCATGCTGCATTTCTCTTTGTAATTTTTTGATGTGATTGTCCAGTATTTTTATGTTGGCTGCTTCTCTTTCTCTTTCTTTTTTTCCTGTTCCACCTCATTCTGCTTCTTCTCACAGGCAACAGACTCGGACCTTTTCTCCAATGTCACCTATCGAATCAGGACCGACGCAGCCCGACAGCTGTTTTCTCTGAACCCTATTACAGGAGAGCTGGCTGTGCTGCAGCCGCTGGATTTTGAAGATCTGGCAGCTTTGGGCATTGGGACCTCTTATAGTTTCCAGGTGGAGGCTGTAGACCAAGGAGGGCTCATGCCTCCAGGGCAGGCAACTGTCACGGTCCGCATCACGGTAGGAGTCCCTGGATATTCAATCAGCAGTCCTCTTTTATCTTTTCATCTGTCACTTGTAGTGAATACAGGATGACTGTTAGCAGTTGTATATTAGTTCCGCTTAACTGGTGGGCTTTAGATTACAATATTAATTAAAGCTCTTCCTGCTTCTGTTATGTATCAAAAATGCGGCAAATGTTTTCTTTGTGAAATATACCAGCCGTCTTAAATACAAAAACCTTTAACTGACCAAAGCCAAATGTTTGCTTTTTCATAGGCCAGAAGTGTGAAATTGTGCATACAGTCTTTTTTTCCTTCTCCAGTTTTTTCTTTCCAATATTATTTATTTCAAATATTTATTTCAACTATTTGCCTTTTTTTTTTTAATACAAGTTTTTCAATGACAGTGATTCTTCCTTCATTTCAGCATTAGTTCACAATTTCAATCATAATTTTTCTGTACCCAATATCAGCAGAACTATTCTTGCCGCATACTCTTGAAATTACACATTTGACAATAGTCTAATTTCAGAAGAGGTATTGGCTTGTTTGCTTTGTGTTCAGAAGGCGCTACCTGCTGTAAATGTCTCAAGTGTGATTGAACTCTATACTACTCTGGATAAGAGCCGGCTCTTAAAGTAATACTGAAATGCTGCCACAGCCAGTTTGTCCTCTGATAAGGACACACATTGTTGTGGTGTTCAAGCTGTCATACAGGAACTGTGCTTGATAGGATGAGATTCGGAGCAGCTCTTTTATATAAAATGGCAGACGTGAATTGGAATGAGCCTAATGGATTCCTCCGGTATTCATGGGGACTTGAGATGGTGCTGAGTCTGCTCGTTCCACATATAAAAGCCTCCTGAGGGTTATTGAAGTCATTTCTGTTTGATTTTCCTTTGGATTGGTTTGCTGTTGCCTCTTTCCATCGAATATCTTGCAGTGACGGATGGAGTATCCTGTGTGTCTAGTTCCTCTCAACAGGACTCTTTTTTCTTTTCTTCCATCCTTTTGCTGAAAGTGAAAAGGTCAGCTGAAAGACAGACACCCCACGTGTCCTCACATACTGCTGCAAATGTGTCAAATAAAGGGAAAATCAGCTGTGCTTCTTGATTAGGCTGCTGACTTGCAGAGGATGTGCAAATGTCTTTCAAGACTAAGTGGAAGAAGGGATGAGAAATTTAGCTACAGTTTTTTTTATGTTATTAGAGATTTTAATTTCACTAGTGAGTAGTTGGAATATGTTTACATTTGCTTCAGATTATCTGCAGCTGTTTAAATCCTGCAGTGGGCAGATTTAGAATTAAGCACCAGCTCATAATGTGTTGTGTTTCACTATGTAGTCGGCAGCAGCAGATACAGTAAAATAATCCTTCCTGGAATCTCTTTTCTTTAGGACATGAATGACTTCTCGCCTGTGTTTAGCCAAGACCTGTACAAAGGCATGGTCGCACCCAATGCAGAGAAAGGAACAGTGATAACAATGGTGTTAGCTGAGGATCAGGACCCTCCGGTGAGTAAGAACTTTCTCTATACGTCACTTCTATATTTAAGATACACAGCGCATAAAGTTAAGGTACAAACTGGAGGCAGATGTTGGTTTCATGCACTGTTTCCAGGACCACCTAAACTCTGCTGGAGAATTTGAAGAGGTTTCTAAGGCTTTTATTTAGACTTTAGCACTGTGTACATTAAGGTTCCTTACTTATATGAGTAATTTATCAGCTCCCCGGATTTTTTTATCTTGCTCAGCTTAGTGCTAAAAATTACCTCTTGTAAGTACTTCTGGGAAGTGTGGATGTGACACCTTTTAAGACTACAAATTATGGCTGAGGAAAACAGCAGCAGTGGGGAAAAATGGGATGGAAATGCCCCATGTGGCTTCTTGTAAGAGTATGTCTAAGGAATAAAATGCAAATTTAGGGTTTTTTATTTACGCTTTTTATTTTACATTCTGTAGAGTTGAAGTTGTTTTATTGGCTGTAGCATCAATCTTCCAGATTTCTCCAAAACAAACCAGTTTTGTCTTTTGTCTGGCTATTATTTTTAGTTGTTTGTTGGGAATCAGCTTAATACGGACCATCTTTTCTGCCAGAGACTGGTCGCTCTTAATAGCTGTGCGACTTTCCGTACGTCCCCCCGCTGGTGGCTTCACATCAGGGCTGGTGATTAAGGTCGCTCTGTGTTGCACATAACTATCTGAGGGATAGTGCATGTCAGACTGAGCTGTGGGTGGTAGTAACCTCACAGCACCACAATGATGAGCCCCCCCCCCACACACACACACACACACACACACACACACACACACACGTTTGCTGGTTTGATCTCACTTCACTAATCATACTTGAAAATGTAAAAATGTAAAAATACCTTTAGCTCAGACTCGAACCTTAAGGAGTTCACTGACATGGTGACTTCAAGGCAAGTCATGTTGAAGAGGGAGGGAAATGACCTCAAGCACAGCTAGTTGGCACAGGGGAGCAATTCTGCAGACGCCTTTGACAGACAGGGATTAGAGTTTGAACCTGAGCTGATAAACTGAACTTAAACTGGGAGCTCAAATGATTTTATTAATGGGATGTCTGTCAGACCCCTCCAGCAGAACACACCTCTGTCTCAGGCCTGTTTAAAAAATTACATCCTCACTTTTTTACACACACACACACACACAGACACACACACAAACGGGAGACAACTGACTTTTAGCAATGTTGGCTGGATTTTTCAGTCGTAGCTTGATGGAAGAACTCAGAAGGCACCTGCCTGCATGTTTGTGTCAAAAAGTGACGCAGAGAGCCAGAGCTTATGTTTTTTTAAAAAAGGTCGCCCAGAATTTATTAAAGAAAAATACATCCAAATGGAATTAGAAGAATAAAAAGTTCAAGGCAAAACAAAGTGGTGAATCAAAACCCAAAAGATCAGTCGACTTGAGCAGAGTTCGCTGTTGCTCCACCTTCGGTCTCCAGAGGAGCCCCCAAAACACTCAGCAGAGACACGGCTCCTCTCCGAACTTGGGATGGCACACTCTGCTCCCGCCGGCCGCCGACAGCCTGCTTTTTGAACTCCCGAGAGACTCACCGTATAACAAAGCTTACAGTCAGGTTCATTCTATACTGTCCCAAAACAAACAGAGCCTGTTGTTTTATCCCTCAAGGACATGGAGCTCGGAGGCTCCAGATAATGTATGACTCAAGAGGTCAAGCTGGCCTGTACAGAAACCAGAGGCCTAACAGATCTGTACACCATACATTGTTGTTCAAACATTGTGTGAAGCGTCAGCTGTTTCAGGTGATGTTTAACGTATATAATGGACACATTATTGTTGAGATCTCAGCAGAAGTTGTTACTGTGCATAATGACTCAGCAAGCTGTCAGCTGTTTTCGACAGTGACCTAATATGAAGTTTTTATGCTTAAGCAAAACACACTGGCACATGCTTACGCAGCTATGGTGATTACCTTCGGTTGCATGAGATAAATACATGAGGAGTCATGGGCTTATCATATGAGGAGTCGCAAGCTAAGTTGTAGCCAAGCCAAATCATAGTTATAAGCTAGAATTCATCATTACACACCTGGCCCAAATTAATAGTTGATTAAGACTGTGGCCCAATTTATCAGTTGATTAAGGTGGGGGCTTTGACAACTCAGGGTTTTAATCATAGCATCAAATTTTTATCTCTACAGTAATAATTTCAGAAACAAAAGTTTTGCAAATTAAATTGTGTAGATTTTTTTTTTTTTTTTACCACGCCAGGTTTGGGCAGTGCTCATGGCTATTATCACTCTTTCTGGGCGGTTTTAGCCATGAGCACTGCCAAAACCTGATAATGCTCATGGCTAAAACCGCCCAGAAAGAGAGATAATATCATCTCTTTTTTAAGAATCATGCTCTACCAAAACCTTTTTTAATTACATGTTGGGAAACAAGTTGGAAAGCCTTTAGAGGTGAGGCCTGTTTTGCTCGCCCCACTCTGTGGATCCACACCGATGGTTTTGTAACCTGTTAAGAAACACTTTTGTGTGGGAAGCCTCCCAGAGGATCAGCTGTTTCTACAGGTTTCACCTCATTTATCTAGCCTCAGAATGTACTCTGTCCCTGGGGAATATAATCAGTTCAGAGAAGGCAGCAACCAAAGGGATAAGGCTACAATTACACAACTTAAAGCGATGACTATTATTCAGAAATCATGATTAATGTAGTGAAGAAGGTCAAGTGCTAATGTAAGTCTTTTAGTCTGCAAGTGACTTTAATGGTGATAATTCTATTGTCTAATGAAAGGGAAGAAACATGAAGCACTCAATTTTTTAACTACTTTTGAGAAGATCAACCTTTTTATAGTCAAACAATAAATCCATTATCCATTTCTAAACTCCGGCGGCTAGAACATATTTAACCTGTCCAATTAATTTAACATTAATGTCTTTGAAAATGTGAAAAGCAAACTGTTCTTTTTCCTCCTGTATTTTCATTTCCTTTCAGGGTACCCCAGCCAGTTTTGTCCGTTATCGAGTGGACTTGGACAGGTCTCCCTACAGTGGCAGCATTTT
Source organism: Arothron firmamentum (assembly GCA_016586285.1). Lineage (NCBI taxonomy): Eukaryota > Metazoa > Chordata > Actinopteri > Tetraodontiformes > Tetraodontidae > Arothron > Arothron firmamentum. The sequence goes on along the minus strand of BJFM01001850.1, from coordinate 179,400 downwards.
TGACGTCGAGGAGGAGACAGGAAGAATTGTCACTAAGGTCAACCTCAATGAAGAACCTAGCGTCACCTTTAAGGTGAGCACAAGTGGTGACTGTAAAGGCTGTTACATACAGTGAAGTTTGTTTTCTCAAAGTGGCAAGAACAAAAGTTAATCTGTTCATACCCATGTCCTGATAGGGCCCACAATAACTCTCCTTATGTGTAAACTAGTTTACCCAAGCTGCGAAAAGTCCCAGACCAATAAATGTTTCTCTTCCTGTGGGGATTTTTACAGGGCATCTGACTAGTTGTACTGCCTTGTGATAACACAGTGGATCCATAGTGATGCGTATTCTAATACCAACCTAGCGATATCAGCTCTGCAGCATTTCTTCCTCCTTCATGCCAGTGTGTTTCTCTGTGTGTCCTCACTAATGATTACCTAGCATGTGTTCCCAAACTGATGTGCTTTCACATCTGAAACTCCAATCAGTTGATTACACAGTCAGTCCTAATGGAGTCACCTCTTTGATTTGGTCTCCTCTGTTTCTTTTACTCTGGACTGTTTTCTTTCCTCTGTTTCTTTAAACACTTACCTGTGTTTATTCTCTTCCCTCCTATCTCCCCTGTCTCTGTGTCACCTGCTCTCACTACTGAGTTCTCCACACTCAATGAATGCAGATCAATACATTAGTGCATGCTCGTGGCGAACTCTGCAGATGGCTCACAGCATCCTGTTTTGTCAGTCTGGCCGTGTTAAGATGCCAACCATGTCTTTACCAGACTGTCACTGAAAGGAAAAGATCATTGCTGTGCCTGGTATACACAGAAATGCTGTTGTCTAACTGCACATTTGTGTCCAGTTCATTAGCCTCTTCTCTTCTGTGATGCAGTTGTTTGTCATCGCCTTTGATGACGGTGAACCGGTGAAGAACAACAGCACGTTGGTGGAGATCACTGTCCTCCAGCCCTCTCGAATCCCCATCTTCACCCAGGAGGAGTACAGGTTTGTCTCCTCTGCAGCGTTTTGTCATTCAGTCCCTCAGAACATGTGTGAAAAGAGCTGCAGGGTGTGATGTTGTTCAATACTTTTCACTTTTCACTATTACTGCTTTGTGAGTTGTCGGGCCTTGAATTACCATAAATGACCATGAAGATACAATTTCTTTCACATGCATTGTCTGGTAAGGACAATAACTGTGCTTTATTGTTCCAAGAACACTCAGTAAAATGCCTGCAGATCTGCATGTTTGCCATGCTTTCACTTCCCTGCATGACCGATGAATGAGCTTTTAGTGTGAATATGCATTAGAGCTTCTGGGTAGATGCGACTGATCATCGCTAATACAGTACAAACATAATTTGTTTCTCTCCCAATGCAAGGGACGGCTTTCCTTTGAGTTCATTAGGAGCCTATTTTGACAATAGTAAGTGTTTAGACGGTTAAACTGGCAGGTAGGTGAAGGATGAGGGAGCAAAATCTATAGTTTTGTGAAATCACTGTTGTCTGCACATGTAATCTGAGTGTTCCAGTGCTGATTAGTGTTTGTCTGAACTAATATTACTGAGGTTTATGGGCCAAACACTCATTTAGTACAATTAAAACAGCCCAGTTTGCTTTGAAAAATTCAAGGATTCAGTTCTTTGGTGTCCAGCAGATCCTAAAGGACGACTATGTTTTCATTAGTGTGCCACCATTGTGAGCTTCAGCATATTGGCTCCACAGAGATTTTCACATTTAGATTTTCATCAGATCAATGCTGCATGTGAAAGATCGACAAATCTGTAAAACCCACAATAACTGGATTGTGCTTGATGTTCTTGACCACAGTTTTTCTTTTCCACACCTTCAGCATAATAGCTGACAAGTACAAGTGTGTGTGCATAGCCCTTCCTCACACCCACACGACTCTGTGTTCTGATCTTTTCCTGTTGCTCAGTTTTTATTTAATCATCTCTCTCTCTCTCTCTCTCTCTCTCTCTCTCTCTCTCTCTCTCTCTCTCTCTCTCTCTCTCTCTCTCTCTCTCTCTCTCTCCCCCCCTCTCCCTCTGTCACTCACACACACACACACACACACACCCACACCCCACCTGGTTGGGGACCTCTGTAAAATAACGGTGTTAGGTGTAGCCTGTGACAGATCTGCCCTAAATTGTGAACCATGAAAGCATTAGCCAGACGCTGAAGCCACTTTTGGCTCTCCAACAGAGAGCATCCAATCTGCTCCCTCTCTGATGAATCGTCCACCTTATTCCTCATCTCAGCGCGTGTCTCCCAGAGGACGGTTCTGAGCAGAAATCATTCTGAAAACGTTAGCAGGAGATCTCATCTGTCTCTGTGATAGCAGTTAGTTATAGCAGCAATCAGGTAAGCTATGCCTACAGGTCCAGAGCGCACAATTAAAGCATCTCTGTGGGGTTTGGCTGCCTTAATGAATCCTGCTCATGCTTTATAGTTGCTCCCCTCCATCTGTCACTGGGAAATGAGGAGTTCCCAGTCATTGTTGGCTAGAATAGATGACTAATGCCAGATTTGCGATTGTAGCAGCATGTTGCAAATTTCTTTTAAGAGACTTTGAGAACATACGAATCAGAAAAATAAAAACACATTTGTAGAGATTCACATGTTTAACTACTCTCAGACTATAGCCTGCATTCAGTAATGTTTATGTTAAGCCTGTTGTGGGTTGATGAAATAGTTTCCTGCGGAGGAAGGGAGTGCATTTACCACAGTAATGCTTCTCACTTACAGCTTCAGTCCAGAGTCAGTTCCAGCCCCCTTTTCTGTGCCGCACATAAGCATATTTAAATGCGTTCACATCATTGCAGATGGTGGAAGAACACCGCGTCGCATTAATGTGTGTACAGTGTTTACTGTCATTATTCACCATTCAAACAGATTTGCATCAATGCAAAGTGACAACCAGCTTCCTTCATCATTATTAACGCTAATTACAACCAACTGTTTGGTTACATGGCTCGTTCAGATCAGCTGCAGTGCAGCAAGTCTGCTCAGTTAAAGTTGTATTTAACTCTGCATGAGCCGATACTAATGTTATTTTTGTAGAAATTCTGTTTTTGTTTCCAGCCAAACATTTAAACTGCCAATTTTTTTGGACTCTCTAAATTTCATAGGGGAAAAATATGGGAATACACATTGCCTGGAGGTGTTTGGTAGCATCACTTTAACAGGTGCAGTCCAATAATATTGCTCACGCTGACCGCAGCTTCCTGAATTATTAGTTATAATTGTGCTCAGCTTTTTCTGCTCCATGAGATGGTGCTGATCGAAGTCAATCCTGCTCCAGAAGTTCTGTGATCGATTTTGTAATCCCTGATGGCTTCAGCTTATTGGGAACTGTTATCTGGCACTTTTCAGGATCTCAATTGTGACATCATCTACAACAGGAGCAAACTTTTGTGTATAATGCAATATGAGAGAAAGATTTTTTTGAAAAAAAAAAAAAAAAAAATCAAAAGTGCAAACAAATCATCAAATTTTTGACCTAATAACAATAATTGCCGTGGTTTGAAATTGTTTTGCTCACATACTTTTATAATAACTCATCTTTCAGTATTAAAAGTGGGAATGAATCAGTTTCATTGATTTTTCTATGAATGGATGTTTTTAGGAATGCCTTTTGCTTTGATTTTTCTTTCTACAAAAGCTCATAGATAATAATGCTAGCAGGGCGTCTTTAGTACTGAGTTGATGGGAATAATGTGTACTGTATTTCCCCTTGAGAATGTGACACATTCCCATTATGTAAATCTGCTCGCGTGTGCTGAAGCTAGTTCACTGACCTCATGTTGAACGCCTGTGGTTTTCTCTGCTTTTACCTCTCTCGCAGCACTTCCACTCCTAGATCCAAATCACATGAGAATTTAGCCTTGGGGCCTCTGGGTATTTCATTTTGCTCCATCCCAGCTCAGCTTCCTGAGTGTCTCGTCCTTGGTTTAGCTCGTCATGTCAGTGTACTCCACGCTAGCCTTTTGCACATACAGATTGGAAAGTTCACATTAAGGCAACAAAGCTGACTTTTTTCACCGTCTGTTTTTTTATTTATTCACACTGACTCTAAAGCTTCAAAATGACACCCCGCTGTGTAATTTTCTTTTGCCATCACGCATCTTGTTTAAATGTGCCATTACCAGTGCTGTGTACAGAACGCAATATAATGACAATAAGAGTCATTTACAGTTCCTGTTAGATGGCTCGTAGCCTAAACCTCTGCTTCTGTTGTTAGTACTTCTTGAAACTCGCTGTCTCAACACTGCATTAAGGGTTCTGCATGCAGCTGTTCATTTTTTATATAGAGCTGCTCACTGTTGGCCATTTTAAATCTTCTAGTCCTAGATCACGAGTGACACCACAACCTTATCATGTTTTACCACAATACCTGGTTGTTCTCGCATATAGATGTTGACCCTAGTTGTAAGAACAATTTGGAAAACCCATTAAATCTCTGTAACACAGAGAAAAGTGTGTTTTTGATGGGCCTTTGCCTATATTTGTTGTGCATTTATTTCATTTTTATTGTGGAAGCCACCCAGTTATATGACTTTACACCTAAATACAGATTTGTGACATATATGTGTGTAGAACTATTTGTCTGTCAGAGAGCTTTTTTTTAGAAACATTTTCAGTTTAACCAGAGGTCAGCAAGGCCTCACATGCAGAAATGTCCTATGAAAACAATGGCAACCTTTAGCTGTGACGTCATTTGACATTACATTGTTTTAGGTCACTTCATGAATCTTTTATGACGGTATTTACATCAGGCCCCCTCTACATAGAGCTTACCTGCTGAATAATCTAACATGGCTAAAAGACTACAGGTTTGGGCTGATCAAACCCAAACATGCTGAACAATTTAGCATGTAATTAAGTTATACAATAAAACTGTATCATGATAAAATAAACCACTGTATTCTATGACTGTTTCTAACAGAGCAGAAATAAAATTCACTAAATCTGACTTGCATTAATAAAACATATCAAAAATGAGATTTCTTTTCTTTAGCCTGTGCTTCAGCAAGCCCATCAGTGTATGGGAAATAGTGTTAAAATACTATAATTCTAACAGCAACTGAAGAGAAACCCATTTGGGAGTGTTTATGTATGTGGCAGATGTTGCTTCATACCTGCAGCATTAATGCGCAGCCGTGCAATGCTGAGAACACTACAGCAGATTATTGAGCTATGCCCTTAGTTCCACTGTTAGCATACATTAGTTAACGTGTCAACACCAAGAGCACAGTCAAGACTGTGGCTGCTAATTACATCACTGACAGTATGGGGAAATGATTCAGTTGTTTACTATATGTCAGCTGCACATTACAAACACTCAGCATTTTCTCAGTTCCAGCCTACACTCTTGAGGAAGCCTTTTACAGTAGAGGGCCTTTCCTTGAGATTAAACTGTTTAATTTGGTGTTTCCTGTGACATAATGCTCTCAGTATTCAAACAGCACAGACTGTTGAAGTAGAATTAAATTGATAAATAATAAATAAGCATAAAATCCCTCAACTATACACCACAACAACACTGAGTCAAACTATTCATTTATGGAGAAAGTTTTCTTTTTTTTTTAAATTATTTTTGAAGAACTGAAAGTCTTACTTATTTTGTTCCAAAAAATGAGATTTTATTGTAGAGGACTCTCACTGTATCACATTTCTGAATCAGCTAGGCTGCAATTCTTTGACAGCACTCTTGCAGGACATGCTAGAGTGACAGAAGTAGTGACAGCCAACTTACGTCTGATCGGCAGACATTTAAAGGGTTAATCTCAACCCTACTGTGTTCTCACCCACACTGTCAGCATGTGTCACCGCGAATGTCACACGCTTACAGAAACCAACAAAGTCAACCGTCTGCTGCCGTCCATCCACCTCTCTCCCTCCATCCTGTCTCCCATCATGTGGGCTACAGCTTGATGGTGTGGAGAACACTCATCCCCATGAAGGGCACGATTGATTTTCTACCGAAGGTTTGAATCCGCTGTAGCGAGCCTTGAAATTCTAGAAACACTAGAAGTGCACTGACCTTTCTCTTGTATCTGCTAAATAGGCAGACATCACTCGGCTGTCTAACAGACACCCAGTCACATTTATTGCACAAATCCCAAAGATCAGCTGAAAGGTCATTGTTGCAAGCCTGTCAAAACATGCAGAAGATGCTTGACTATAAGTACACACTGCAACCCAATTCTATGCATCTGTGGACACAGAATATCCAAAACATACGGGAACAGCGCAAGACGTGAAGAGAAACACTGGCACGAGGGGAAAGCATTAAAATAACAACAGGAGTTATTTGTTTTTTTGCATCCCAGTTAGAGACGGCATGCCAAATCCCATTTTAAACCCTGCTCCAGTGCTCTTGAATGAGCAGAGCTGAGGAGCACATCAGACAGGTTCTACTGGGAAGAGTCCAGTATGTTGCCATATTAAGATGGTAAGTTTTAAAAAACTAGAGAATATGGTGCAAATATTTTACAGACAACTAGGAGTTAAAATTCAAGTATAAGACATGTTCTAACATAATAAGACAGTTTGAGGGTCTGAGCTGTGTGGGTGGGAACACTGTTCAGTTTAATTGTTCCTATTGAAATAGAACCGATAGTGGTTTATTGTTAGTGGCATCCCAGCCAAAGTGACTCTGACTGCAGCACAACACATGTCACGACACACTAAATCCAGACAAAACTGTATTAAAGAACCGACGTGATTGACTGGAGATGATTTTTTTTTTTTTTTTTTTTTTTTTTTTTTTTTTTTTAATATATATATATATATATATATATATTTTAGTTTGGGGCACAGACTCAAAAGAGAAGTTGTTGGTGTGGAAGAAAAGTTAATTTAGGCAGGAGCATGCAGGAAACTGGCCCAGTCACACCAGCATCCAGGCGTCGGCTGGCTCAGGTCTCGAGGATGATATCATGTGTAATGTCCAGTGGGCTAACACGGCTCAGCCAGCTCATACTGTCTGCCAGCACGGTAAGTGTTGTGCCCCTCAGTGTTTCCCCCTCACTCTTGGGAGGCCTCTTTCTTTTCCTGGAGAAATGCCCTAGTGTGGCCACAAAAGAGACAGTGGGTCTGCTGTGGGAAGATAAGTGATCAGGGGAATGGCTCAGGGGGAATGTGATCAGACTCATGGTTGCAAAGCTTTTTTGAGACGATGGCAGACTACCTTGGATGTTTGCTGTACTCTGTGTGACTGGTGTTGAATTCCTGATATGTTTATTAGCACCTGAGTCTTCATTAGTAAATCCTATTAGTGAGTGTGAGTCAGCATCTCATCATGAGTTTAAGTTCATATCTACGTGTGCTGAATCTGGTTTGCAACTGAGAGCATTTGTCTGAGGAGGTGAGGGGTCGTTTTTAGAATCACGGTAGTCCAAAAGACCCCCCCAGTTCAGGACCATTCCCCAGAAGCAACTATGACCTTCATCATTTGTGCAGAATGCATCAGCAATTTAGCATCTAAAATTTCTATGCCAAACAAAATAGTGTGGTTTTAAATGCCAAGTGTTCTTCTTTATGGTTCATCTAAGGTTTTTAAACTTGCATACTAGTGAACCTTGAACCGCTCAGGTCGATCAACTTCAGGTAATATCTAGGCAGTATCCTTTAAGATATGGCTTTAAAAAATAAAGTTATAACAACAATAATGTCAATGGCCTATATCATTTTAAAGGATATATAGTAGAATAAAATTATTACATATACATAATGACTATGGGTTTCATTGTCCATATAAATATGAATATTAATAACATGAACATCTTTCAATGAGCCAAGTTCTAAAATGTTATTGTTACTGAAGTTTATTCTGTGCCCCAAGAATTGTTTTAGAGCTTTAATTGTCTTTGTTGTTTGTTTTTTTGTTTTAAATCTGGTTTACTGCAAATAATAAATCTGGATTAAGAAGTGAATTTAGCTCCATAAATATATTTACGCTATTGGAGTAAAATAGAAAATGTCACATTTTGCTTGTGCAAGGAATCAACTGATTTACTAATCAAGGCCATTGCAGAATTAAAATGTTTTCAATTCCCTCTGAGGAGATCTTCCTCCAGCACTGAAGGAAAGGAAGAGACATTAGGTGTTATGGAAGGTGGTGAACTAATCCAAGCTGAGCCCCGATTCCTCTCGACATCAGGTCAACACACCTGATTTCGAGAGCGTGCATCCAAGGCCGTATGTTTTCCTGCAGCGCAGTATGTGATGGACAAGGCTCCGCTCTGCCTGCTGATGTATGCTAATGTATTCAGCCACAAAAAAAAATCTCGTCCGAAAGGGAAAAGATTTCCTTCTGTGATACCCACCGGGCGAAGGGGGACACAGGATATAGCCACTCGCTTCAGTATTCTGTCCATCAACATCAAACTGAAATCAAGATGCCATTTCCTCTAAAACTGGGTCAGAGCGCACACGTTCGTTCATCTTCCATCGACCAGTCGCTGCATGCGAAGGTTGGCCTGGGCCCCTGTGACAAAAGGGCCAATGAAGTGGTCCTTGGCTGTTTCAGTGCTTCCTACCCAGAAGCAGAGTTCTCTGTTTCCACTTTGTTAGAAGGAATACGCGAGGGGAGAGAAGCAACTTTGGATCAGCTTGCTCATTTTGGCAGAGATTGGCTTTTATTTTGAGATCAAATGGCTTCTCCAGCTGCTTGTTTACAGGCAGAGGCAAAATGTACAAAGCATCCTGTGAATGTTTAGATCAATTTGCCACCATGGCAATGGCCCACAGACATGTGAGGTGGCCACAGTGTCTGCTAATTAATTGAAGGCCACATCAAATGCTGATTGTAAAAGGCTGCACGTTTGTTCAGGATAGAGGGAAAGGCTCTCTTTGCTGCTTTATTTGAGGGCAAAGTCTGGTGCATCGACGTGGATGCTGGTTGTTACAGGAACCAAAATAAATGGAAACAATGCTTGAAAGCTGGAACCATTATTGAAATAATCATTGCAGCACAACCAGTGATGTGTTATAATCGTTTACATTGTCATTCGACATAATCCCGTCGCTTTGCCGACCATGAAAATCCTCCTAAAACATACCTCTTCTTAGTTTAAACAGACTGTTTTATAGACTTCTGCTTCCTGCTGTTTGACTGTGATTATTTTAGGACCACAGACAGCCTCATAGAGGATGTGAGGGGCAATTAACCTTTTCAGATAAATATTTTAATTAGGGGTCCTCCTCCCTGGAAATTTAAGATGCTGCCATTTGCCAAGGACACATAATGGTAATTCTGAAAAAGAATTCTCCTGTTGTTTGCTGCTCTGCAAGAACCTGGAACATGTTTACGCAAGATTTAGATTATTGCCGCAGCTTCATTTTGTCTTATTTATTGAAGTCACCGATTAGTGGGCGAAATGATCAGAGATGATCAGTGCTGGTTAAACGAGGCAACCTAATTAACAGCTGGCGCATTTTCCATGGTGGAGTTAGCAAAATGCATTACGGTTATGTGGTTGGTTTTGTGTTTAAGACCTTGAAACAGAGCAAAAAACTTAGACTTGTACCCAATGAGGTCACTCATACATGCCACCATGTCCATCTCTGTGGTATAGTGCGTGAAGAGCAAAGGGAAGGTAAGAAAAAGAGATAGTTGACACAGTTTCAGCAGCCCCTGCACTGCACAATGCGTTCTAGACACCTCTGTCTTGTCTCATAAGCATCACTGCACCATTAGCCTTGGGGCAGAGTGCTCTTCGACACCTGTGTGCCGCCCACGACTCTCAGTGGCGCTCCGTTCACCTTGTCATGTTGACACCAGGGTTCTGCTGCAGCCTGTAGACATGTCAGCTTCTTATTCCTCTCTCAACTTTGATACAACGATTTTTTTTTACCTCATCTGAGTCTGAAAAGAATGACAAGTGGGCTCTGCTCATTAGCATTTATTACTATTCATAAATGCATGTTTATGTGTTGATGACAGATAAATAAACTTCTTGTACTTTCTCTGGTATCATTGAGTATTTGTCAGTTCATGACCCTTAAAAGCAAGGCAAAATTCAAAACAGGCCTTAATGTTACATTCAGTTGGTTTTACTGGACCGTCCCTGATTAAGTAAGTAAATTGGCAATAATTAATGATAAACTGTTTGAAAAAATTGACCTGAGCCCACATGTTTTAATTTACATGTCAGGCAAATACTTAGAGTTGAGAGTATTCCTGATATTTCAGATATAAATCAGCCCGTATTCCTCAGAGGCCAGCAGATAAAGACAACAGCATGATACTGAACAAACAACTGCCAGTCCTCCTCCAATCGATCCTAGTAGTTTTGCTTCAATGCAGCAGCATCGGAAGGGAGTCAGATCTCTGTTCAATTTCATCTGGACATTGGTGTGCAAGAGCACTTTTCCCTCTCCATGTGCACCATTTCTTCCTACACAGCTGCACACTTGACATTCGCGCACATTTATCTGCAGACTTCAGGAAGAGCCACTTTGTACGGATGTCCTCACCTGTCAACTCTGCTTGTTCCTGACAAACACCTCATGCAGCCTAGTGCTGCTGTCCCATACTCAGTGCTTTCATAACCAATTTGCACGGTAATTAAAGCAGGACAAACAGTTGGTTTAGCTTCAGTCATACATACACAACGGTTACTGGTTCCATCCAGGGCACCTGCAATCATCGTGTCCTAGAGAGAGATACTGAATCCCAAAAGCCTCCCGAAGCCGCCTGGTGGGCGTAGGAAAATATCTGACCCTCTCTGAACTCATCCCACCAGTGCATGGATGCAACTGTAAATGGGTGAATGCAGCCATCATGTAGTAAAGCACTCAAATATGTGAATATGTTATATTATATATTATTATATATTGTGAATTTCTCTTGGAGACTAATAAAGTATCTATCTATCTATCTATCTATCTATCTATCTATCTATCTATCTATCTATCTATCTATCTATCTATCTATCTATCTATCTATTTCAAATATGAGTAGAAAAGTCATCATATACAGTAGATAAAGTTTTAATACCATTTCCAGCTACAGACAAGACTTTAATTATTAAGGTTGAATGTGGCAGGAACATAATCCATCTTTTCCAAACTGTCTTAAGTTTCTGTAACAAATCACTGGGTTCTCCCCGTAACAATGTTTTCCTTTAAGTTATCTGTGCAGTTAGTCTCATTGACAAAGAATATAAATATGTAGGTGGACAACCAAAAATTTTAAATTTGATTTAATATTAATTAATCTCAGTTTGACATTCTCTTACAGGCTCTAATAGCCACATTACAAAATCACCTCTTCTTGTCCTCAAGTGCTGGGTGGCTTCCTGCTCACGTCTGCTTGGGAGACTGCACTTATATAGTTATTACCAATAACTGCGCTGTATTTCTCATGAAAAGGCAGCATTGCAGATGCTGTACAATCTGCAACTGTACAACAGCACAGCCTGGCACATTATATCACACTCCTGCTTGGCAGAATGGGGAGAAAAAATTTTTTCATGAAATGTCTTCGAGTGATATTTGTCTCTGGAGATAGGAAATCAAGGCCCCAGGGTGGGGCCTATATACAGGGCATCATTTCAGTTCAGTGTCTTATAAGAAGCCTCTCTCAGCATGTCAATATTCTGTACCGACTGTCATAAAGTTACTTAGCAGGTTGTTATTCTCCAATGTGGAGTACAGGCTTTGTCATTCATTGCCTCAGCATCTGTTCATTCTCTCAGCTGTGTCTTGTTTGCAACATTTTATTAGTTGTGAGTGAAAATATGTTGGAAAGGAGGAGTGGGCAGAGACTGCGAAGATTTAAAGCGTTTAAAGCACCCTCACCTGAGCATCCCCGGTACAGGTTTACATTCTAATGCCAAGAATTTAATCTGGCTTTTTCTTCCTGCTGTTGTGTGAGGCAGAAACATTTTGAATACAAAATTGCAAAAGTGAGCTTCACCAACACACCCACAGAGTCAATTCACACACCTCAAATACAGAGATAGCAGAATTGAAAAATGTGTCACGCCATCACAACAGAGCGTCACAATCAGATGACACTCTCAGCTTTAATCAGCCCTCACCAACACATCACGAGTGCAGGCTTCCCTACTGTTTATGGCAGCTGTCATTTCTGCCGAGCGTAGTCACAATCATATCTGCTGCTTGTGATTACCCACTTGTAGGCCTGACTCCTCTGCATGGCCATTCCATTATGTTTGTGTCACTCAACAATCTTTTCTCACGCTGCGTTGTTAAAAATCACCTCCAGTTTTATCATAAATGTGTGTTCGGTCAAGACAGGGATATTTGGATTGTGAATGTTTCATTGTTTAATGTTACAACAACCAAACAGTTATGGATATCTAGCTAAAGAACCTGTTTTCTTTTCTGTATTTTTTGAAATTGCACTCAAGCTGAACGATCTCTTTCCGCCCCAGTGTCTCTCCTCCTGCAGTCTGCACTTTCTAAAGGATGCAGGGGGGATTCTTTTTCCGAGACCAAACAACCACAGCTGGTTACCTCGGGCACAATAGATCATCGTCAATACAGAAGGTTTTTAGGTCATTAAGGTCACTCTGTTATCTAAAAAAAAAAAAGCCAGCACTATCAGTCAGAGAAACTTATTATAGCCTCTTGAATCCTCCCATTTTTGGGGTCACAGGTCTGTGTGCAGGTAAGCTGATGTGTAGTTAAATGTTTGTTTTTGCTCACCATTTTAGATTGTGATGACTAATAAATTGTAATAAAGCAAATGCTCAGGAATAATCCTCGGCCCTCATGATTCCAACTGACCAACAAAAGGAGAATAATGCAAAAGGAAAATGTGTAGGCCAGACTTAGCAGAGTTCAAACCTCTGGGAAGAGAGATTAAGTCATATATCAATAGTGACACACTGTGTGCAGAGCAGGCTGTTTACTCTTCCGACTAATCTACATCAGTCATGCATGAGTTAAAAAGTGCATAATTTATGTCACTGAGCCTTTTTCCCTGTTTCTTCATGACACTTCTTCTATTTTTATGAGTTCAGGTTGTTTCTTTTGGTGCTAGAATTATGTCAGAAACTCAATATTTATCCTTTTTTTTAATCCAGGTTTCCTCCAGTGAGCGAGCTGGCTCCATTCGGCACCCCGGTGGGGATGGTTCTAGCTGCTGCTGTCAATCAAACCATCTTCTACTCCATCGTGGGAGGCAATGATCTAGGTATCAAAGATAGCATTCCATACTTTAAATGTGCGAGTGAATCAATAAATAATAATAAAACAGATGTTTAATATTTCTATCATACATCATCATGCAGTTTTTGTCCTTGGAGAAAAAAGAAAATGTCAGATTTAGAAATACAGTGAACCCTCACTTATCGCGGGGGTTACGTTCCAAAAAGAAACCGCGACAGGCGAAATCCGTGAAGAATTCAGCTTTATTTTTTACAGTTATTATACAGTACTGAACTATACAATGAAATGAATTTTTCTGCGATATTTAGCATGTTTCTCTTCCTTTTGGGGGCGTCCTAAGGTGCTTTTGCCAGTGCAGAACATTGTCGACATTGTGGGTTTTGTCATGGAGAAAATTTGCAAACGTAAATTTGGCAAGCTGTACAGAGACGAGGCGTGGAGACTGTTCACGTTGGTCAGTCCCTTAGCCAATCAGGATGCAGAACACAATGCACTGTTTAAAAAAAGCATCAAAAAACTGCACTAAATAATCTGCAAAGCCGCAAAAGGTGAAGCACGTTATAGCGAGGGTTCACTGTAATGTATTTTGATATACATGAAGTGTTAGACTGCTTGTTTGTATAATTTGGTCTGTTTAATTACACGTTTTCTTCCATCTTTCTGGAAATGTTGGTCATATTATGTAATAAATATTTAAGGTGGCACAAACTTGGCAGAGATGGAAGAGAACGGATCAAGAGTTCGGTTTAAAGTGTGCCCTCTTCTTAAGCTGCATTAAAGAGGTGAAGGGGCGACAGCAACAGCATTAGCATGAGATGTGACAGGAAGTTCAAGCCCTTGTGTGATTTTTGAGATCCCGATTTCCCATCTTTACCTGCCAGATAGATCCCACTCACTGGCTGGGTTTTGATGATGTGCATACGGCTGCTTAGGACATGTGTTCTAATGTGTTCTCAGGTGTGGAGAGTCCAGCTGTGCAAGTTAGATTACCAGAGTTTGGTTTAACCTGTGACTCCATCATCAGGGATGGCACAAAGACCGCTCAGAAAACTAAGGAAAATAATCCCATGAAGGACAACAAATCAGTTCAATACACATGGGGCTGCATTTGAATATTGAATACTGAGGTTTAAAGGAAGACTGCAGTCATACACAGCTGCTGTTTAAGATCCCATCTTTCATTTTTCCACTTTATCATCTGTGCTTCCAGATCATTTTCAGATCAACAACAAGACAGGCGTCATCTCCACTGCCAAACCTCTGGACTACGAAAAAGTTACAAGCTACATCCTCAGGGTCCAGGCGGACTCCATGGAGGTTGTTATGTCCAACCTGCGCGTACCTTCGAGAAGTAAGGAAACACATCTGATTAGTGGTCCAAATTTAGGGTTGAAACGATGTTTCACGTTACTCCAGGTGATGTATTTATACTTAATTACAAAAAAATACTGTGACAGATTATGATTAGGAGCAGCTTTTTTTCTGGGTTTTTTTTTTCCCATCATTTATTGTTAGTTGCATATTTACAATTTTTATGCATAAATGCTTGATTTTGCATGATTTCTAGAGTATCAGCTCAAATTCTCACAAAAACAAAAATTAATGGATCGCATTAGCTTAATTAGTGATGCTCTTTTTCTGATCTTTTTGGGACAGTGACAGACGAACCATTTTTAGACTCCATTTGTCACACTCAAAACATTCAGAGCATCTTGAAATTATTATCTTCTGTCTCATTACAAGAGCTTCTATGAAAATTGACTTCAAAGAGTTGCCACAGCATATCTAAATTACCTTCTTTAGCACTTTAGTCAAAATTGACTGCATTTTTTTGCATATCACCAAACTATTTTCAGCTGTGATTGATTCTGCAACAGAGTTTACTGGCGAACATACTCTGCATTTCATTAAAATTGATCTGAAAAATATGCTCAGATGTCTTCAGTAATGATTGGCTGTCAAGTATTTTCCAAGTTCTTTTTTGAAGTTGCTTAGCTGCTGGCCATGAAATGATCATATCTGCGTCACAGTTTTGAGGTTAAAATATGTTGGACATATAAAACTTGGCGCTGGGGAGGATGTCAGTATCGCAGTTTGTGCATCTCTAGTGATGTTGTCACCTGAGGGTGCCAAAAAGCAATCACCAGATGCCTGAAAGCATAATATTATTATTATTATTATTATTATTATTATTGTTGTTGTTGTTGTTGTTGTTGTTGTTGTTGTTGTTGTTGTTATTATTATTATTATTATATTTGTAGTTTTTAGCTCATTTTGCAGTTGAACTATGACCTGATCCATGATGCATTTCTGTACTGGTTATTTCCTGCAGCTAACACAGCCAAGGTGTTCATCGAAGTGCAGGATGAGAATGACCACCCACCCGTCTTCTCCAGGAAGCTCTACATCGGCGGCGTGACAGAAGACACCAAGATTTTCAGCTCTGTACTCAAGATAGTGGTAAAAAAGCCAACGCTCTGCTCAGTAATATGCATTCAAACAGATTTGCACTTCAACACCTACCCCACAGCCATGGTGGGAGATGTGATCTGATCTGCTCCTTGCAGCATACTCTCCTTCCTCTGTGGCTCTCCTGCTCTCCTTTAGCTCACCTCTTCCACACGCCGCCAGGCTCACTCTGAGCTCAGCTCTGTAGTCCTTGTACGTTTCAGAAGTGGGTCTGGACAGCCTGGCTGACTGTCAGCACGCTCTGTAGAAGGTTTCATTTTGTCATGTTGTGTACTTTACTGGAGGCTATGTCTGCTCCTCAACTGTGGGTGGGTGTTATGGAAAATATAATCTTCTTTTTGTGCACGAAATCCTTCAAAATCACTGCCTGCAACATCGACTTCCAGTGTCGTCATTGCTTTAATACAGGTGTGCATTTATTCTACAAAATGTCACCATAACCAGGTATAAGAAAGTTGTAGTTTTTCCCTTTGTGTCTCTGACATCCTGTTGATGAAAATTATGTTTTTTCTTTGTTTATTTTGTGCATTTCCATGCATGCATTTCCTAATCTGTGACACAAGACAGTCGACATTTTAGCAGATACATGTTAGAAAAGATAAGAAATTATCAAATTAAGCTTTGGAATTATTGGCTGGAGTGTTACATAAAGAAAAAAAAAATTAAAGAAAATACATTAGCCGTGATTTTCACATTCTGGTGATATTTTCTTCACAAAGCTTTTGAAAACAGAAGCTTATGATAAATTTTAAAGCATTTTATTGATCTACAAGGTAAAATGGACTGAACAACCCTCAGCCAGCTGCACCATGAGCTCGATACAGCATAATCGGGTTTGAATTCATTGTACTGGTGATGAGATAGAGACTCCAGCACAGTGTGCAACGAGCAGCACCAGACCTCGTGCCTGCACACTGTGTTCCTGGCCTCCCCCATTGCTCCTCACGGATATGAAGTGTAAAATGACCAATCATAACCAGTCTATTCTAACCCGACACATTCTGAATTCAGTCAGTAAGAGTTCTGCTGTCTGTCACCTGTGCAAAGCCCAAATCAACACACCAGAATCAGATCCTGATTAAAGTCGAGGACGTCATGGCCATATGATCTTTACAGAGAACTGACAGCTCTCATGGGAAGGCAGCTGGGAACAATGAAACTGATTTTTAATTTACTTTCATTGACATGTGGGCAGAAAGAAGAACAGGTAATAAAAGGTTGTACTTATCGTAATTATCTGTTTTTTGCCTTCAAACTGCAGGGTTAGACCATCGTTTCACTTAAATATCTTCAGTTATGGTGTCTAAGGAAACAGCTTTTTGCTATAAATAGCGGATAAGTCAAGGAACACAGAGGTTGCAGATGGATTTTATTAAAAACCTAACAAGAAATCAGCTTATTTAATAGTCTTGTAACTATTACAAAGATTAAAAATCAGTGATGTTTTCCTTTTTGCGAAATCAGAAATGATGCAGCCAGACTAAAAATATTATTAAAGGATGATCTTCATAATAAGGCTCTAGGTTCGTCTACAGAAATGAGCTCATCTTCATCTTCTAGCAGTACGGAATTGTGTCTTTCAGGATGGTTTTGTTATCCAGAATTAACTCTGTTTTATAGTTTGTAGTGATCCAACAAATGGATTCCTAAAATTAATATGCATCAGCTGGCTGGAGATGCATAATTTATAACTGAATATTAAATCAGCAGTGCATTTATTGACTATAATAATGTTTTTATTCTTTTGTAGAAATTCTAGCGGAACAGCACAACCATGCAGGACCATTTATTGTTGTGGGACTGAATGGAATGCGCTTGAAATTGCTCCTGATTTCTCAGTTTCATGTGCAACTAATGAAAATCCTGTAAACTTTTGGGAAAGATGAGCGAAAGCATCTTGGCTGCTCCTGCAGGAATTGTTAAATTTCACACTAATTGTTGCTTTTAAATGCAGTTCAGCATGTTTTCTCACAAAGAAACATTCCCCCCTGTGTCTACATCTTCTAAATATATGAAAGACATCTGTTTGAAGTCTCACATGTTGCACTGAGAATCGCTGATTGAATGCTTCAATCAGTCCGGCAAATCAAAATCCCTCTTCTGACTCTAATTTGGAATTGACACCAAAGCATAGAATTTTGGGTCAAGTGCTATCTACAATTTTTCCCAGAGCCAACATCTTGAAAATATGGCAAGTGTGGAGTGTTTGTACTTGACTTAATTAGGAATGAAGCCGGGTGTCTGTTTTCTCTGAAGATAATCTGTAGAATAGTATCACTCTGCACACTTCTGAGTTTCCGTTGTTTAACTCATTAAGAGTGAAATGGAGAAACAAACTGAAGTCACAAGTCAAAACTGAGGATTTTGCATAAATGTAGGCTGATAAAAGGAAGTCCAATGGCATGTTTGTACCCGCTCACCATGACACTGACTTGACCTTCTTTATAAACCAGCATGTCACCAGATCAGTGGGGGAAATCACGCTTTCTCCTCAGTTTGACAGTTTTCCAGCAGTGTCTGTAACATCTCTGTACAATGCCAGTTCTTGTCTTTGCTATGTTTATTTTTACCCGTTGACAGTATTTCAGTGTTAATTAATGTGTCGTTTCAAAGGTGCATCCCTCCTTCTTTTCTTCCCCCGTCAACTGCTGAGGAGAACAGATTGCTCAAATTTGTCCGCGCCGCTCCGACTTGCCCGCCTGGGCATGTGAGCTCGGATGCCGTTTGAGCCTTAGAGGTCATAGATGTGGGTGTGTTTTCAGCTATGACAGCACACAAACTGTGACACACACAGGCGTACAAACTTTGATTTTTTTTTTTTTTTTTTTTTTTTAATTAAAACAAAAAGGCAAACAAACAAAACACGTCTGTCACATAACCTTCTTCCTTGGTGGAGGTTATAAAGTAAAAACGGATAAATGCCACCTGACTTTGGAGTGAAGTTTATGCTCATCATTCAGCTGTTTGCATACAGATTTAAATGCATTTGTTGGCTGAGCTGTGTTCAATGACGTTTCTGTCCCAGCGTACAGCTTACACCATGTGTATCAAAATCTCTGCACAGGCCACTGACAAGGACACAGGGAATTACAGCAAGATGGCGTACCGCCTGATTATTCCGCCCACGCAAGAGGGCCAGGACAGCTTCGTCATCGAGACCTACACGGGCATTATTAAGTCGGCAATGATGTTTCGGAACATGCGTAGGTCCTACTTCAAGTTTCAAGTCATTGCCACCGACGACTATGGCACAGGGCTCAGCAGCAGTGCTGAAGTGGTGGTGAGTGACCTGGGGGGGGTCTAACCAGTTTAAATTCATCACACTGTGAGCCTAAAATATTGATATGGGATATGACGGTTTGAATTTGATTGACATGTTGGCTATCATTGTTTATCCGGTTTGTATGTTCTTGAAAAATACTACATCCGCACTCAGTGGGTGCTACATGTTAATTAATGATAGTTGGCACAGAACTGCACACGTGTCCTCTGCCCAGCTGATGAGCTACATACAATCCTCTTTTTGATGTTTGTATTATCTCTGTACACATGGTGCACACCCGTAAGTGTGTCTGTCTCATCTCCTGCATTTCTGTCCCTTAATAATTGTCCTGGTTACACACTCGATTTGGCCTAATGTTTGCTCCCCTCTTTTTGGTGCATGTCTTTCCTGGCCATGGGCAGCCTTATTTTTCGTTCCAGTGAAATATGCCTGCTAACAAGCTTCTAACGAGACAGGGATAGGGCTGGGACATGGCCTCGCTATGAGAGGGAGCAAAGAGTGCTTAACCACAGTGCTCGTTAATTTTCAAGGGGAAAGCCTAATTTCACGGGAGCCGCCTGGGGGATTAGGCTTCCGAACACCGAGGCAGCAGCCTGTGTGTGCAGCCTGAGACGCAGGACTTGTTTAGTCTGCAGCACGGTCCTAAAACATGTTAGATGGTCTCATTTGGTATCCAGAAATAAGCATTTATTTTTGGGAACAAAATATCTTTCCTAACCCTTTGTATATCATTCTGACTCTGTCTGTATTCCACCCTCTCGCAGGTTTCCGTGGTCAACGCGTTGGACATGCAAGTGGTTGTCTCAACTGTGCCGCCGACTTTAGTGGAGGAGAATAAGGATCAGCTCATTAGGTAAAACATTCAGTTCAAAAAAGTAAAATCCTCTTGAAAATAATGTTTTTAGTGATAAATATTGTCATTCATTTCAGTTTAAGTAAAAAACTTTCATGTGATTTAAAAAATTGCTCTTATTTTACTTACAATTTATTTCTGACATTTTAACCAGTGCAGTTTTATTGAATTTTAATATTCCTGTTATACACTGCACAGATTTTATGTATGGAAATTAATTGCCTGCAAATTTTCTGTTTAGATAAAAGGGTCATTTGGTTATAGGTGGCAATTCTTTTAAAGCACTGTATTTAAAACACCTATTGTTTTACAGGTTTTTTGTGATTCACCTGTCTCAAACAGCTAGTTAAAGGAAATAGATGAGTGCAGAGGAAACTACTTTTGGCATTGTTTTTCAGCCCTTGATTGTTCATGAAACTTGTTTTCAATTAGTCTTTCTAAAAGGCAGATTAGGAAATAGTTGTTTTAAACAACCTAACAACTCACTCATATAAGTGATGCTGCACTTTAGGCACTAAAACCCAACATATTCACGTTAAGTTGTTTGTCATTCACTAATGTCATTTGAGAGTTCTCGATGTTGCACGCTGCTGCTGACGGTTCAGAGCCTTTTTACCAGAGTGCTCAAACTGTTCATCCACCTTAACAAGACTTTCCTTTATTGACTGATTTAACTTGTGGGTTTCCATCAAAGCTTACCTTTCACTGAAGCTGCTCTAAGGTAAAACTCATAGCGCAATATTATTGCTGTGAAAGACTTAAGACTGGTGCCTCTGCTATATTGCTCAGTGCCAGAAATGGTTTGAACTAAAGAAACTTTGTTTTTCTTCCAAAGACATCTTTATTTACTGTATATAAGTGTCTTTAGGTCTTTCTCTTTGTTTCAGTATTCTAGAGCGCCACGTCCAGGATCAGATTCCAGGTGCAAAGGTGATAGTAGAGTCCATTGGCCCCCGTCGTCATGGCGATGGCTTTGAGCTGGAGGACTACACTAAATCAGACCTGATGGTCTACGCCATTGACCCGCTCACAAACAGGGCCATTTCTCCCAAGGAGCTCTTCAAGTGAGTGGATGAATTTAGCAGGAATTAGACCCCATCATTTGTTTTAAAATGGCGCCCCGATGACCCTGGCGTGCTGCTTGTCTTCCCTCCATAATTCATAACTCGCTTTCTCAGGTCCCCCTTCGATTCTCCCCATAAGCGTCCACATTTTCACACAGCTTGCACTTTACCTGATTATCCTGCAGATGTACCAGGAGGCACAATATTTTTAGCTCACTGTGTTTTTCTGTTTCCTTACATATAAATTCAACGCTGAAAGCCTCGGACTCACCTCGCACCTGTTGAGACTCATCCTCGCTGCACGTGTGCTCTCACTTTTCTGCAAAAACAGCCAGATACCCAACTAAAAACCTCCATCAGAGCATGAGGCACAAGTCAATAGACAACAGGCTCTCTTCACTCCACCAATTTTCTCCCCTGCTTATCTCACACTGAGATGTCCGATACCATCTTGTGTCTTTACTTCTCTTTATCTCGACCAAAACCACCAGTTTGCTTTGTGTGTGTTGTTGTCTCTTCCATTTGGAATTAAACTGAGATGATTTCAGGTGATTTTGAAATTCTGAACTTAGACGACATTCAGAGGTGAATCGTGCGTGCCCCAGTCAAATTATTGTCAGCTTTGTGTCTGTGTCCTTGAGTTTCTTCCACAGTTAAAAAAAAAAAGAAAAAAAATCCTTTTCAAACCCAAATAAGTTCTAACAGCTGGAATCACAAGTATCAGTTTTTTAAAATGCAAAGCTTGTTTAACAGATATAATCTTTATTCATGCTTTAATGAAAATCTTCTTTAGATATAGAGAGATATAGAGATGATATTGTGAATATCATTGTCTGACAATATCAGGGGTAATTACATGTAGTTCTGATCAGAGCTAGAAAGAAATTCTTTAAGGCGCATCCCATTATAGCATGTTGAAAACAACATTGTCCACGTACTGTTTGTTATCCAGAGGAGCAGAAGTGTCACAGAAAGCAGCTGAATCATAGTCCGTTCGCCTGAATAAATGTGCTGTTGCGATGCAGATGTTTGTCTGTTCACACACATCTACACTAACGAACTTTACTTGCAAACCCTTTAATGCTGAGGTTTTGGATCTCTGCCGTTCTCTTATTGCTGCTGTCTGCTGACAGATTTCTTGACGGCAACGTGCTGGAAATCAATAAGGAGTTCCAGCCATATCTGGGCGAGGGCGGCCGTATTCTGGAGATCCGCTCCCCTGACATTGTGGCCAGTGTGAAGAAGGCAGCCCAGGCCGTGGGCTACACAGAGGGAGCGCTCCTGGCCCTGGCCATCATCATCATCCTCTGCTGCATCCCTGCCATCCTCATCGTCATGGTCACCTACAAACAGTGAGCAATCTTGCCTGGCTAATAATTAGTGTTTCTCCAGGCGATTAATCATATTTGATTCATTGTCAAAATGTTATGAAGGGCATATATTTTAATTATGTTGACCATTATTATGGGAGGTATTGAGCTGGAGTTTTCACCTTCACTAATTTATTGTTGGAATGCATAGCATGCCAGCAGCGATTGGGGAGTGTGTGTGTGTGTGTGTGTGTGTGTGTGTGTGTGTGTGTGTGTGTGTGTGTGTGTGTGTGTGTGTGTGTGTGTGTGTGTGTGTGTGTGTGTGTGTGTGTGCGCGCGCCACTTTCTTCCTCCCTTCATCTGTTTTTGCCAAACTGATTGCGCACACTGCCGGGCTAATCTCCCTGCCCATGCTCCATGCAAGCAGATTAATTAACACTCATTTGTGACAAACATCTACAGCCAGTTGTGAGCACCGCACGGTGTCTTCATGCTACTTAATCAGCTCTGTGTGGCGCTCATGCAGCGCACACTATTTCTTCTCCATCCGTCTGTCTGTCTTTTTGCAGCTCACAAAACCATGATGCCTTTGATTAAATGACTTTTCCCTTTAGAAGGATAAAAGAAACCTTTGCTCACGTTCTTGTTCTCTCCAATCATCAGTATGCTGCAAGTGAACCGCGAACAATGTCGGGGAGATGTGTGTTCAAGGCAGATGGGGCGGATTGGTCACACATAGACAAGTACACAGGCCAAACAAAAGAAGAAGTCTGGCTGGCGATGCTACCAAACACACACACACACACACACACACACACACACACACACACACACACACACACACACATACACACACACACACACACACACACACACACACACACAAAGTCAGAGCAGATGGCACTTTGTTGTGATGGCTTTAAGTCGCGTCAAAGGGGATAATTTAGAGAACCATTTTCATATTTCTGTCAGCATAACCGGACTGCCCAAATTGGGGAACATGTATCTTTTAAAAAAAAAATCATTTTACTCATTGAAAAAACAAGTATTAACGAACACATGAAGTATTAAAACTCTAATTAATGCCATGCATTATATGCATGTATGGCAATTAAGTTATTAATAGCATCCATCACTGTCAATGAAATTAAACGCTGTGACTCTGCTTCATAAAATAGTGTGGCAGCAATCAAGTGAAGCTCAATCATTCATAAAGAGAGTTAAAATCTAGACTATAGATGTGAAATCTTAACATGTTCAGCACAGACGATCTTTATGATGTTCCCTTTGACCTTTCTATTAATAGTAAATGTCATCACTTGGCAATTGTATTCCTTTTGACATTTGTGTTAAATTTGGGTAATATTAGCATTGAACTTTTTGTGCTTCTACTGCTGTGTTTGGTGAGGTCATAGTAGCCTTGACCTGTGATCTTCAGTTGTAATCTGGTCATCCTTTTGCCAAATTACCTAACACCTCTTTGTTTTGTCTCCCTCTACCCACCCTGACTCTTCTGCTTTTTGCTGAATCGAAACGTGTCATCAGATTCAAAGAGTAAGTCCAATTTCTTTTTAATACTGAGCTGCTAGCTTTTCTGTCTCCAATGTGTTTGAAAAGTATACCGTAGTTCCTTTTATTTTTGATATTCATTAGTTATTTAAGGGTGGGCATAATGGGTGAGGTTGAACAAAATGCACAAAAGCCTTTTGAAATAGCTGCTGATGTATCTTTTAGATTAAGGAATAATATTTAATTTACCAGAAGGATCTCCTTTCATGTGGAAAATGTAATGCTCTTAAAGAGAAAACTCACCCTGGATCGTCACAGAACATTCGTCACATTCTTCTGATCGGATTAATTTTCCAGGTTTTGTTGCATTTTGGTGACACATTTTCCCTCATGCATAAATAATTTTTGTGATCTTTTTTAGAAGGTGAGACAATTTGGACACTTCCAGTATTTGCAGATTAATTGGCTTTTCTCTACCTGAAATGAATTTGAGTTTGCTGGGTAATAGACAGTTTAAATAGTGAATTACTTCATCAACACCTCAAAATGATTACTCCATTATTAAATTTCCTCTTTAAAATATGATTAAAAATGCCACTTTTTTTTTTTTTAACCGCCAATTAGTTTTTCTTCTCTTTTTTAAACCTAACTTAGGGAGCATGTGAGATTTCACATGAAACGCAGACTGTAAATGCTGTGATTTGTCACAGGCGACAGGCAGAGTGTGCCAAAACTGCCAGGATTCAGATGGCTTTACCACCAGGAGGGAAAGCACCTGCAGCCGCTGCCCCCACGGCAAACCTGTATGAAGAGCTGGGCGACAGTAGCATGTGAGTTAACCCTGGCCCCGCTGCCATGATTAATATTCAGCCATGGTAATCCACCGGTCTGCAACAATTTTGATGAAGTCTAAATTGCCTCCAGAGGAATCTTCTCCATTCCATATGGAAAAGGTATAGGTATAAATATGAGTGGAAGTAGATATATGAATGAATGAAATTTGCTGCTCTTTTGAAGACAGTACAAAACAGCAGTTGGCTGTTCTTAACTGAATTTTTGCAAGAGCTTTATTGATGGTGAGAATTTGACCTTTGCCTAATAGTATTTCTGAGACATTTAGCTTTGTACTGTACATTCCTCTTATCTTCTCTTTGAATGGTTCCTTCAGTTTCTAAGGCTTGGTGGTGTTTATGTTGGGCCCACAGAATAAACATGTTAAAAAACAACACTGAATCTGATCAAATGTCCATATATGTGCTTTAGATGAGGACAGGAGGCCATGTTGGGTCAACAGTTTTCTGTTCTTGTGTCAAAGTAATAGTAGATTTATGATGGTAATGGGTCAAAACTTTTATGCTCTGTTGTAAAGATGCTGCCCATCACTGACAGACAGACTGACGGCCTGGTCTGATGTCATTTGATATTTGGTTTGAATTTCAGTTAGAAATGAGTTTGAAATATTGGGGAAAGACTTTAAATCCCTGTTGTTCTCAGGCAAAAGCCACAAGGAGACATCATTCAGCCCCTCATCAGTGTGCAGAACTGAACTCCATATTCTATTAACCCCACAATGATGAATGAAAGTCAGTGGAAATGGCTGCAGTCTGCATGTGTGTGTGTGCATGTGTGTGTGTAATTGTAACAGTCTCTCTGACAAGGATGGCTGCAAGTTCATGCATCGTTCCATTTATTCTTCAGCCTTCCTTTCTGTTTTTTCATCCTACCATTTTTCATGCTTCCTTTCTGTTGTTTCTCTGGATTCAGACTGCAGTAAGTAAGAACAGCACATAATGTTTAACAGAACTACCAATGTTTTGATTAGTACCATAATATAGCCTCTCTGTTTATTGTAAGTGTAGTAGCATAGCCCACTTCATCGAAGACCAAAGCCTTTATATGTTTTACTGCTAAGGCAGCCTAAAAACATGCCGCAGCAGCTTAGCAGCCAGTACTGCAGTTGTGTCTGAGTTCAATTTGCAGGATCTAGTTTTGTGCTCCGTTGCTGTTGTGTTCTTCTGTAGTCTGCTGGTGTTTTGACTGATTGCACTCATGTAGGCTCCATCAGTGGAGGTCCTTTTCATGACTGTATCTTTGGACTACAGCCCAGGCTGTAGGCGTCACACAAATATATATATATATATATATATATATATATATATATATATATACATACACATACATACATATACATATATATATATATATCTCAAGCCATGTAATTTAAAACAGTTTGAGCAACAGTCACAACACTTCAGTTAGAATCAGTCAAGACAGTGCTGCCGCTTTTGCTTCCCTCAAATTTAGACTTTCAAATTTTATATGTTTCAAGGAGTGTTTCTTTTCCATCTGTTTCCTCTTCTTCTTCTTCACCTCCACTTTTACTGGGGCAGGGCTAAAAAGTCTGTCATCGAAGAGGCGGAGCGCCAAAGGCTTCTTAGCACCCTTGCCTGTCGCGCCATTGCCGCCCGCAGCAACGGAGCGCTGCAGGTTAATTTGCCCAGGTCAGAAAGCAGCGTGACGTTCCTTTCCGACTGCAACCCACTCACCACTCACAACCCTCTCTATGATGACAGCAGCCCCAGCAGTCCTGATGTCTTTGCGCAGCGGTGGGGCTTGCCTGAGAAGCGATGGACCGTCTCTCCCTCCTATTCACCCGGGTCGGGGGGTGTCAGGTCAATGCCTGCTCGCATTCACAGTGAACTGCAGGGTTGTGAGGGGCCAAGGAGGCAAGCTCTAATGGACCCAGGAGATTGGGAGGCAGCTACAGAAGCCAGGAAAAGGCTGCAGAGTTTGGATACACTTCAGTTAAGAGACAGCACCGAGACCAAGCTGTCTGTTCGTCAGCAGGCCAAGCAGTTTGAGCAAAAGGTCATCAAGGCTCAAAACCTCAGGCAGAGCAGAGACTCTCCCGGCTCTCTTTCATCCATCATTTTCGTGGACAGAAATACGGATGCTGTACTAGAGCTGCCTTCAGAAACCCTGCTGACCATGCTGGACTACAACACAACATCTGCGGGCAGGGATGTCCCACCAGAGGTTGCCATTTTCCAAGGTGAAGAATCGTGCCCCCAGAGACCATCTCTGCTTGATCTCAGGAGGTTCAGCTCCAGCATGTATAACTACATGGCACTTCAGCCTTGTCAGATAACAGTGGAAGTGATCCCAGACCCACCAGAGGACCCTCCACCTCTTCCTCCAGAGCGGTCTCCTCCCCCTTCTCCGAAAGCATCCCCCCCCTCTTGTCCGCCATCTACCCCACCTATACCCTGCTATGTCCACAAGCCTGAATACATCCCTGAGCCGCCTCCTTTAAACAACCAGGGTTCCCTTCCATCACCACCACCGCTGCCCCCCTCGCTCTCCCCAGGGAGCAATCAGCTGCGCCCGCTTGTCCAGTTTGTTCCAACATCTCTGCCACCAGTGTCCTCACTGCGTCCTGTCTCACAGCGAAAACAGCCTCCTCCTCCTCCTCCTCCTCCTGAGTCATCTCAAACTGACTGTGCAAGGAAAAAGGAGCTCAAAGGGATCCTGAAAAACATCCGGAATCTAGCTGACATAGAGAGGTCTGTTGCCAACATGTACAGCCAAGTAGACAAAAACTGCAAGGTGCCCATGTCCCATCTCAAACCACAAGTGACTGAAGAATCTGAAAACACTTCAAGTACTCAAAGCTCGGATCCCAGGGATGAGCAAGGCATGCCGAAAACAACCAAATCTACTTCTGCAGTTGACTCAACAATTTTGACCTGCACTGAAAGCGAACCATGTCCTATGAACACACTATCAGAGACCCACTCGAAGCAAAGCCCAGACTCTGCTGACCCCAGTGAATCCCAGTTCACTGTGTTCTGACTGTTCTTCATTCACATTTTTCCTTATTTCTTTTCATATTTCTACTGTAAGTCTTCTTGTTTGTGTTTCTGCTGATGCTTTTTATTCCCTACCTTGTGTGAAATGCAGTCAAGTTCTACTGACACCTGCCAAGAAACATGCTCAGTTCCGTCACGCCAGTTGCTCGGGTTGCTCATGGGTTTGCATTATAGCATGAAAGAGGCTTGCATACCTTGACAATTTGGCTCCGTTTGTTTCCAAGTGTTCACTAACTGAACTGCTACAAGCTCTATGCTAGTGCTAAGTATGCCCCAAAGTGGGCAGATTATCATGATATAAGTATGTGATTTCGGTTCACAACCCTAACATTAATGTTTCATAAGCAAATCCACTTTAATTAAATTATAGAGAACGCCAAGTAATATAGCAAGCGATCTTACAACCCTGGGGTCTGATTCCTGCAATTTACTGGCTGCATATGGCTGATTTGAGCTAGTTCTTAGTCTTCCACATGAAGATAAGAGGCTGGATAGTAAAGATATAACTCCTTTGTGCAGAATCCAAATAAGGCAACAGGAATAATGTGTAATTTTAGAGGACTGAAAATTAGCATAGCTGTTAAGAATTTTCCATTGGTATGTAAATTCTGTGAAATAAGCTCCGGAGGATTCAAAGAGGATGATCACTTTTTAGTTGATTTAGCATATTCAGAAAGTTGTTTCAGAGAATTAAGCTTTTAAAAAGTGTTAAAAATGTTTTAATATGCTTTTAACAGGAAGAACATTGAAATCACCATTTCATGCAAATAAATACAGCGACATTATTCTGTGCTTTTCCTCCACGTTTCTCTTTTAAATTAACAATATCTCCCTGTTGGCTGTAACATTCCCTGGCGGGCTCGTGTTGGATGAAGACAGTCAAGCTCTGGGGGGCCTGTCTATTCACATGTCTGCAGAGATCCTCCCAGCATGATGAAAGACTCACTGTGGGGTTTAGCTACATGCTAGAAAAGGCTAATTAAAGGACCAATCAATCATTAACTGAGGCCGCTGCCTATGGGACTGTCAGCTACTGTTACCATTTCTTTTTCCAGCCCTATGACCGCCTGCCTCCCCTGTTTGTCCAAGCTTCTCTCCCACATCCTCACACTCTGCAATCATGTTGCCACCGTTCCATTTTTCCCAGAATTGCTGTCTTTTTCATTAGTTGTCTCAGTAAAATATAAATAGTTTGTTTTTTGGGGAAAATGTCATTTGATTTTCTTCATTCTGTAGTCCTGAAAGGCTCCTGTGCTGCCATATTTTTGTTGTCCCTGTTTTATTCCCATTTGTAGCTTATGTCATGCATCCAATCATATGATAGTTGTGGTGCACACTGTGTGTGCACCCCTATTCCAGTGCTGACAAATACTGACAAATAACCCTAGTAACTCAACATATAACAATACTCAACAATAGAACCTAATCAACAACAGATAACAAGTGCAACCACGCCCCCACCATCTGCTGTTGAGCCCGACAGTATGAGAGGAAACACACATTGGAAATCCATATTCAAATAAAAAAGCATCAGGCCTTGTTGGATGGCGGCTTACCTACCAGTATTTTGGTCGTAATGGATGTATGAACTCCTCTGTTGGTATTAGAATGGAAATTCCGCCTTTCTAACTGTGTACAATACTAAACTTTTTAGCTGCATCACGCCTTCTTCCTCATGATGCTGCATTCACGTGATGTGGGAAGAATTTGGCCGAGTTTCCCATTTTTTTCCCAAATCCAAGGTGGCAGCCCTACTCTGCAGTCAGCCGTAATAGTTTTCAATCCACAGCCTCTTGTTTGTAATCCCCCCTCATGGTTTGGAGATTTCCTGAACTTCTTCCCACTCATTTCAATGCGCCGTGGTTTTTAACTTCCACCGCTCTTCGTCTTTCTCTGACTGCCCTTCTTCTGTTTGTTTCACCCTCTATGCCCAAAGGCAACCGGTCTTATTATAACTCCCTCAGCAAAACTGTAATGTTTGATTCATCACACATTCCCCCAAAGCACAGATCGAAAGCCTGCTAATTCTGTATTCCATGTTCACTGCATGGGGTAAACTCCTTTTTTAAAAAAGGCTAGCAGCTCACATGCTGTGTTTTTTTTTTCCAACCTTAAGAACAGAAGCCTTTATTTACACTGCTGATATTATCGAAGTTTTATATCCTGACAACACATCCTAGCAAGGCAAAGGCAAAGCCCAAGCATAAAAACAGGTAAAAATAATTATCTTCAAGAAAAGTAACAGAGTAAAAGTACAAACTAAACATGATGCAGCTAAAAAAAGACTGAGACAAAAAGCAGCACATGATTGCAGGTGTAACGGAGGTCTATAAAATGCTAACAGAACAAATCCTTTGTTGTTTATATGAATGCACATGCTGTGTCAAAATCCAAGTGCATTAGGTTTGTATTGCATGAACACAAAGATTTTGCTGAGGACGGCATTGTGTCTTCTGCACAATAAATATGAAACAAAGGCCAGCTGATTCTCAGCTTAGCCTGGCATAGACACAGTAAAAACATCTGTCTTTTGACCATTGGTTCAGCTATGCAACTAGTTCAGGGTTCATCCATATTTACCAGTTAACGTTAAGGTAGAAACCTGGAATCTCCCTCTTGCTTCCTCTAGCATCAAAACCAGACTTGCGTTGCTTTTCTTAACCATTACTGCAAGTCTGGTTTTCTGCAAACGACAGCTTCTGTCCTGGGGGGGATTTTTCTCTCACTGTCATATGACGCAGTTGGAGCAAATAGACAATCCGTGTCATCCATCAGGATCCACTCTGATCAGCAGTTGAGCTGGGATGTGTGGCTCTATGATTTTTTTATTTTTTTTTCCCCTCTATCCCTCGGGCGCTTCCCCATAATAACAGATTAAAGCTCTCATCACTGCTTGGCCATATATCTGACTGTTAACATCATCATTATTTATGGGCCCGGATAGGTTACAGTTGTCCGCTTGTAAACATGAGGGTTTCACCAGCCTGTTCCATTACTCACGGTTTCTCTTTGGGTTGTGCTGAAAACCTTTTTATCCTTGTGAGCAGAAAAATCCACAATTTAAATATATCACACTGGACGGTGGTGAGTTATGTTAGAGAATCAGAAACTGTTTAATTAACTTCTTTGGTCAATCTCCTTCAATCAGATGATCTCCTTTATGAGACACTCCAGATAGAGTTATATTTTTTTTTAAATATGTTTTTTTTTTTTTTTGCAATTTTCTTTGAAATTTTAATATTGGTATTTATGTAGTGTTTTTTTCAGGTGAGGGGGAGGAGTAGGGAAACATCAAACACCACCGTGATAAGAGTGTAAGGGGATCTGTAAAACTGATCTGACAGCTGCAAAATCTGTAATTTAGCATATGAAAATGCACTGTAAATAACACTTCAATTTTCACATTGGTCAGCAGAATGTGGACATGCTAGTCCTTTAGTTTTAGCAGTGCATTTATATGAAAATGCTGGAAGCGTATGTCCATCCATATTCATTGTTTGTCTTATTTGTCTCCTTTGTGCATCCCACAGCAGGCGAGGATTTGGCAGACAGGTAAGCGTTCCCTTTTTTAAATCTTATAATGCCTGGGTTTTTTTTCCATATATATTCTATTATTTTTATCTGCAATGCTGTTGATGAAAACCTAACAAAAATGGGATTAAGGCAAGATCGAGCTGATGTGATTTTAATCACTGACTGTGTAGGTTTATTTCTGTTCTGCAGCATTGATATTAAACAGAAGATAAGCAGATTTGTTTTAAGCAAGAAAAAATCCAAGTAAAGTAAATTTGTTTTAATGTCAGCGATCATTCGTAAGAGATCAAACAATTTTTTTCCCACCTGTTACTGCCATTCCCATTTTGTCATTCACTTTTTTTGATACACAATCAGTGATGTCAGTTCCATCTCCCATCAGCCCTTTTTATGCCATCAGAACAGTTCTAACATTTTTGATGTGAACAGGAGATGGCTAACTGCCAATTTTCCACAGATATTGTTGCCATAATATTATGTCACATTTGTGCAGCAGCTGGAGCTGCTCGTGGTCTCTCTGCCATCTCTACATTGGGGCTTGTGTCAGTCAGGCCCCAGAAAGAATTTGGTCCTCCTTTCTGTGGAGTGCATAGGGATCAAATATTTCCACAGAACCTGCATTAAAATTTTCCATCCCCCATTTCATTTTATCCGATTCGCTGGGCCTAATTATAAGTTTACATCAGTTTTAATGCTCTGGCTGGTCATAAAACAGGCCTGCACGTTGCATTTTTAAATCTGAAGGATTAGTAGAGTGTACTTTCCCTTGTGTTTGCGTGTCTCCTGGACTTTTCCCTTCCTTTCATGACCTTATCCTCCTTCTGGCCTAATCTCTGGCAGCAACAGCAACTGCTGAGGCCATCTCTGCTCAGACCTGAGGTAGAAACTTCCCGCTTCTCTTGATTCAAGGGTGTTGTGCTTGTAGTCCCAGTTTTTGCGACAGCTGCTCTTCTTGTCTTCCGGCCTTCCCTCAAGCAGTGCTGACTGATTTCTCTGTTTGCCTCCGCAAATCACAGGAATTCTCCATGGAGTCAGGTATCGACCCGGGCCAGGATTACTACGCACAAGACTACTATAATTACGATCAAGGGTGAGCATGCAGCTCTCTGTCAACCTCGCCTTTTAACAGTCTCCCTTTGATCCCAGACACTCGCCTCTATTGTTTTTTTTTTTTTAAGTATTTACAACAGTACAATCTTTCAGTTCCTGGTGCTTCACTGCAGCATTGAAAGTTAATTCAATAATTTTAAAACTGTAGAGACTAGAGAGAGTATTACTGTGAATTAATGATGGGGGTGTTTAGACGTCACTCTTACATTGTCCATATAGCATAAAGAGGGAAAAACATGGAAGGCAGAGTTGTAACAGCTGCTTGAAACTGCTGTTCATTAAATGCTGCTGCTCTGTGGCAGGTGACTTGTAGCACTCTGGGGAATTTACCAGCAGGTTTAATAAAACATAGTCACTTTAACACCTTTTAAGGTAATAAGATATGTGACAAAAGGTATAATTTGTCCATACTAAATGTAAGTACTGTAATTGCTGTGGGACCGTTCTGACCTCTCTGTCATCCTTACTCCATCTAAATACTGCAACTTCAGCTCCCAGTGTCTCAGGCACACTGGCCATCTTTTGCAAAAATCTATAATTACATTTTAATCACATGCCACAGCAGTTCTCTTATTACCACTGTTAAAACGAAAGTTGAGATGGCTAATCGTCATTATGTTACCTAATCAGCACCATCCATAATGCGAAAACAGACAACCACATTAGGAAGTGGGGATTTTTACAACTTAATGTTGTCAGCATTTTAATGTCCTTTAGCTGTTATCATCATCAGGTCTGCTCTGCTTATTTGTTGGCCGTCCTCCGGTACCATGTTTGAAAAAATTTCACAGAACTGTCATTCAGTTATTCTGACCATGTAATGCAATCCCTTTCAGGTATGACCCCCCTCAGTATGGCAGTCGGAGGAGGCTAATTACACCTATGTATGATGAATATGGAGAGGTAATCATGGAGGATGATGGGTATTATTACAGCCCTCATGGCCCTGAGGTATTATGTTTCCTTATATTTGAATTTCCCACTCTGTCGCTATCTCAACATTTTCAATTATGGACTTAATAGCTTGTGTGCCATGTGTGTTATTCAAACATCATCCGGCCATATAGCATGTTGTTAAATGAAATATAACTGTCCTAGGGTCGAGGCAGGATGAGAGGCCGTGGTGGCATGCGAGGCAGGGGACCACCAAAGAGAGTTGCTTTTAGGGACGTCCCACCAGAAGATGAAATCGAACAAACTGAACCAGCGGAACAGGCTGAGCAGTCAAAGGCTGCCAAGAAACTAAAATCTGTCATGAAACTCAGCAAACTTCTTGCTGCTGGCAAAATGGGGCAGGGATCTGGCGCTGGTCCTTCTGGACCATCTCCATGGAAGAAAGCCAAGATGTTAAAAATGTTTGGGTCCAAGAAAAAGGACAAAAATTATGCCAAACTGATGTCTGCCCGGCGTATTGACAGTGAGGAGAGTCTGGTTGATGGACCGGCACTTACTGGACCAATTGACAGCAAGTCGGATACCCGGAGCCAGCTTGGAAAAGCTCTGAAGAAAATCAACCTAGGCAACAGGTTGCAACGCCGGCGGAAGTCCCAGAGTAGTGTGAGTCATGACTCAGTCACAGGTAGTGAGAGAGATGAAGACGCCTCACAAGCTACCAGCGAGGAAGACAAGAAGTCTAAGGTGTCCATTAGTGTCACAGATAGTGAGCAAGAAGCAGGTACAAGTGGAAGCGGTAAAGGGAAAGTCTCCGATGAAGAGTCCACTGAGAAAAGCAGTGTTGACAAAGATTATCTGAAAGTAGATTTAGATCGGGATGATGCCAATGAAAGCACCGTGGATTCAGAAGAAGAGCCCGATGAAGACCCAGGGGATTCTGAGGAGGAATCTAAATCTGAAGGAGATGAAACTGAGAAGGAGTCTGTCAGTGAAAAAGACTCTGGGACTGAGAGAGAGTCAAAGAGGTCATCAGCTACAGAGGAAGAGTCAGGGACAGAGAGAGAGTCAAGGTCAAAGAAGTCTTCAGCTACAGAGGAAGAGTCAGGGACAGAGAGAGAGTCAAGGTCAAAGAAGTCTTCAGCTACAGAGGAAGAGTCGGGGACAGAGAGAGAGTCAAGGTCAAAGAAGTCTTCAGCTACAGAGGAAGAGTCAGGGACAGATAGAGAGTCAAGGTCAAAGAAGTCATCTACAGCTACAGATGAAGAGTCTGAGTCTCCAAGTAAGTCAGAAACAGAAGAAGATTCTGGATCTGAGAAGGACTCAGAATATGAAGAAGAAGAAAAAGAATCAGGAACAGAGAGGGAAACAAGCACCGACAAAGGATCACCAACAGAGGCAGACTCCGATGACGACAACCAAGAAGAAGGAGATTCGGGGAGCACCAGGGAGAGTGGCTCTTCGGCACGCTCGTCCATGAGATCATCAGCGACAGAAGCCAGCAAGGGGACCGATGCTTCACTTGTTAGTGGGAGTGGTCTCAGTAGTGGCGGCGGGACCACAGGAAGTGAAAGTTTAAGTCGATCATGCAGCAGTGGCACCAGAAGTGCTGCGTCTTTATCTGGCTCCAGTGCTCAGTCGTCACAAAGAACCAGATCATCGGGGCGTGCAGTAGTGTCAGAGAAATCTAGCGAAGATCTAAGTGAGGCGGAATCAGGGACGGGGACAGCTAGTGATGCTGAGCCAGGTTCAGGAACTGAAGGTTCTTCATCTCGTAGGTCCAGCGAGAAAAGAATGTCTGGCACAGAGTCTAGTGGAGGGTTTTCACACAGCAGTCAGATGACGGAGCAGGGTTCTCTGGGTAGTGAAAAGATTTCAGGAAGTTCTTGCTCAACTAGTGGCAGCAGGCGTTCCAGGATGTCCACCCCCAGTCATCCATCTGAGGACACGATCACAGAAAGTGGTGAGGAAGAGGATGAAGAATCACAGTCTATTAAAGAAGGCAAAGATTCACCCAGTGAGCTCAGTGATGAATCATCACCCGTGAGGTCCAGGGTGGTATCTGAGCACCCTGGACCCTCCACCTCCTACACCGGACCCCCGTACAGCTCGGAGATCAGAAGCATCAGTGGCACCTCTGTGGAGACATACGGTGGACTGTCTCCCATCACCGAGGTGGATGAGGATGCCATCTACTCTTCATACGGTTCTGCCTCAGATGTCGGCAGCACATCTAAGAACCCTGGAGAAACAGCAGCAACATCCGATTCTGATTCAGAGTCTGAAGGCACTTCCTTCTAGGGGAACATGTTACCAGTGAGATGTAAGAGTGTGTAAAATTGATTACGCTTGCATGAGAGTGGAGGAGTATTTCTTTTCTTGACAGGATTCAAACTTCTACCTTTTCCTCACCTCTTCTCAATGACAGGCTCTGGTGGTGGTCTCTGCTGTGAAACACCAGCTTTCTTTGATTCTTTGTATCTCTGCCTTCATCTGTAATGCCTCTTCAGTGTTTTGTGCTTTTCTTGAGTGCTCATGTTTTTTGTTTGTTTGTTTTGTTTTCTCCTCTGGAGCAGTTTCTGCTGTAATTTCTTATTTTTTATTTATTTTAGAACAATTGCTTTCCTGGAAAGACAGCACCAATGATGAGGAGCTAGAGTTAGAGTTTGATTTATGATCTCAAAATGCAATTACTTGTGTACAGCTTGACCCTCTCCTGTTACACCAGAGGAACACTAGGTTATTAGAGTTGTTATTGGCTGCAGAAGTATTTACCAGAGTTCAACCATTACACATTCATACTACATAATGTTGGCACAATCTTAATGATAGTGACAGATTTATCGATTAAATAATATTTAGGGCTGTCATAAAATTAAACTGGACAATCTGATGAATCATAGGGCCCCTGTGGATTAATTTAGATGAAACAGGTTAATATGCATTCATTATTGTGTGTCACATCTTTTGGGGTGAGGTGTCACACAATACAGAAGGTGATATAGACACTTAAGTTTAAAATATGTTAATTATTGGAGGCCGGGAATCACTGATGTACTTCCAAAGGAATCAGAATTACTGGGGTGAAATGAAAACTCCCTTCTGTGCTGTGTGGTTTATGTCGGTCGATTGTTCCATCTTGGGTTGGCAGGGTCTCTGTCAGGCCTGCTTATGTCAGTTCACAGATCCTTCTGTTTGTGTGAACCTAAAGAGAAAAGTGATCCTAGGAGACTTTCTTAGCCAGGGTAGATCCTATGACGGTGTTTGTGAAGTCCTTGGTGTGAAAAAACTTCTTTTTTTCCCACAAAAAACGTGCATGACTATTGTGTAAACAATGAAGTGTACGCATGCATATTAATGTGGAATTATTCTGTCTTTTCTAGCTTGGGAAAAAACGAATTATGCTGGTTTTAGATCGAGAAAAGGAGAAAAGCTCAGCAGGAGAGGAAAGCAGTACAGAAGTGCAACGGGACAGGTTGCCCAACAGCCACGGCAATATCAACGGGAACATCTACCTCGCACAGAATGGCACTATCATTCGAACCAGGCGGCTGCCCCAACCAAACAATCTGAAGGTGGGCTCCCCATGCCGGCTTGGTAAGCAGTTTAAAAAACTAGAAAAGCTGGGTGTGACTCTTGAAGAACCCACTCCCATTAGTAGCATCGAGAACACGGGGAAGGACACAGAAAATGGAATAGGCACGTGTGTTGCTGCTAATATGGACATCATGAACAATCAGTCCTCTGTGGGAACAGACCTGAGAAGTTTCAGTTCCAAAAATAACATTACCAAGGTCTTGATTGACAGTAACAGCAGCCGGAGTGTGAACGAGGAGCAAGAGACTTGTGTTGACAACCACAAAGACGGTCACATCGAGAGCCGCACTGAGCACGCAGTGTCAGACGGGGAGGAGCTGTGGATGGGACCCTGGAACAGCCTGCATATACCAATGACAAAACTGTGAGCGGTCATGAGGGCATGGACTTTCCTCATGTTCTATCATAACTACGTTGGATTTGTTTGAAATCAGATTGTGTGCCTCAAGAAGAATATCACCTTCATAGAGAACTTTTAGCCAGCCATTGTTTCCAATATGAAGTTTATTTAACCTTTATTTTACATGTTGCAGCTGAGAAGCATGAGAGCAGCGAGTGCCTCAGACAGGAATTTTTACTTTCTGCACATTTGACTGAAATTTTCTTTTTAACAATT
Organism: Arothron firmamentum; assembly: GCA_016586285.1. NCBI lineage: Eukaryota > Metazoa > Chordata > Actinopteri > Tetraodontiformes > Tetraodontidae > Arothron > Arothron firmamentum. The sequence continues at coordinate 142,164 of BJFM01001850.1, read as the reverse complement.
TAAAGCAAGAGGTTTCTTTTAAGGTTTTCATACTTTTCTTTCTTTTCACTGCCTTTTCTTCATATGCTGACGGAAATCAGAGATTTACAATCTTCTCATTATCAACTTAAAGAGAATCTGCATTTAACAATAAATTTGTCATGATAGTCTAAGAAGAAGGAAAAGAAACTTATTTTGTTATTGACTTTCTGAAAGATTAAGGTTGTCACTGATAATTTCATGTTTTGACAATTTCTGGAGAATATCTAATATTTTTTTGTCTATTTTGTATCTAACAGAGATGGAAGAATCACGTAGGCTATATGATGACGTCGCTATATTTCAACAGTGAAATATGACGGTATGATCATAATGTTTTTGTATGCACAGTTGTAACCTGAGAATGTGGTATTCCCAGCCCCTTTACATCATGCAGACCCACTCTGTCCAAGAAAATTTAATCAACAATACATCAGGAACCCACGCACGGGGAAAGGAATACCAAAAGAATTATACTAGATTCAACAATAAAGATCTAACTTATTTTAAAGTGCATTATGGACTGTTTTTTCTTTGTAAGCTTTAAGGCTCGGTAAACTCAACCTTTACCCAATTCAGGTTTTATTAAGCTGACTTTAACTTTGTTAGCTAAAGAACTTCAAGGTTTTAAAGAGCTGATCTCTGAAAATCATGGACTTGGAAATAGATGGAAGTGAGATCAAGAATGGTCAACTTGGTTGTCTCATTAAACCACAATGTCTACACTGACAAGTCTGTTAGGGGTGGACATTCTGTGCATTTCATGTGAATCTTTTTTTTTTTTCTTCACAATTGTCAGCACAAGCTGCAGAATGATGAAGAACAGATGACTTCAGCACTGCAAAAATACATTAAAAAAATGAAAATAGACATGAGGATCAGATTGAATCAATTCTCATGCAGGTCTCTTTATTTTAGACTGCAGTGGCTTCTTATGATTTCTTTTTCTTCTATGTTTATCATCAAGACTCCACCACTCTATCCTGCATGCAGACAAAAAACAGCACTCAACAAACATTTGGAGCATTATAAAGATTATGTTGAATCCATAAATTGTCCAGAATTGGAGAAAGTAGATAAGAAATGCATCAAGTTGTAAATTCTTCTCCACACAAAGACTCAAATCTTTATTTGAATATCTTTTGCGATAAATTGGATTAGACCTTACCATAAACATGGAAGTGTTTCTACTGAACAGGATGGTCTGTTTGCATCCATTATTTAACTTTTTCCACAGATACGCTCACTTAGTAGATTAAACTGCGCTGATAAGAATGCAAACTAGGCTGAGCTGAATGGATGGATTTCTGACCTGAAGAAATCTATAATCTAATGTTTTCTCAAATGAGATTCAATCTTAATTTATATTAAAAATTTAGAAATACTTTCAAGACGATAAAATGCATATACAGAGCACATATAATGAAGGTAAAGATACTGTTAACCTGAAGGGTAGCTACAATTGAAAATGCTATATTAATTTTCTCTGAACTATTATACACCTCAGCTAATAATACTAATTATAAAATAGCACTAATTTTAGAGGAACAAGAATCCAAAGTGTGAGACATGCAGACAAAATTAATTTTCATGCACACCAAACGTCTACTTTAGATCGCAACAGACATTCTAAAACTAAATAGAAACAATTCTGGAGCCAGAATTATACCTCCTCCCACCCGAAGCTCATTATTTAATCATTCACTGGTAAACATTTACATTATGGATTTTTTTTGATGCAGACGTCCATTTTTAATGCACTGACTTTCAGGGCTTCCTCGGCTTTACCTTATATGACCTCAAGATCAGAATTTACGGGTCTGACTGAAAACTCTTGTATCCAATCTGTTATTTAGCGCCACCCTGAGGTGAAAATGCTTTATTTATTAATGCCCACAAAACTGGGGAAGCAAATAAGACAAACGTGCATAAAATGGTTAAAATTATACCATAATGATGAGCATTAGCACAGAGCTGTGGTGTGAAGCGTTACAGATGCCTTTCACTTGCTGTTCTGCTAAATTCAAGGCCTACTGATGTATTTCAGGAAAGGTTGTGAACAGCTATGTTTCCAAGTATATGTTACAACACCTGCACTGCAGCCTGTAATCAACATATAGATGTGAAATTGTCATAAATCCCCAAAGGTTTCATATAAAGTCATGATTTATGCACCGGACAGTGTAAGTTAATAGTACAATCTTCACTCCAAACAGCAGCGCGGGGTCATGCTCTGTCAGGAGCTTGTTAAAGTTTTCTCCTTCTAATTGGCCTGTTGAGGCCCTGTTCCTGGCCCGAACTTTAATGAGTCCTACAAGCTCTCATTCATTCAGACACAGCCAAAGTTTCTCTAACAACTCAGCAAAGTCATTGGTTTTCCCGTGGATAACGGCAGCAGCATCAAACGGACCCGTAGCTCCTGATGTGTTAACATTCAATTTGACAGGGAAAAGAGGTGGGAGCAACTTCACAGAAGTACATCAATAATAAATCACCCATAATGAAATATTCATCCTGAAATGTAAAATAGAAACATGCACTCAAACAGAAACTCTGGTTCTTTCTTAATATTGGTATTATTCTTTTAATATTGAGCCGTCTTGAGCCCACAGTCCTTTGTTACGGCACAACTGGAGTCATTACCATGCCTAAAGGTTAAAGGTCAAAAAGGACCCGTGTCTGTTGAGATACAGTGATGCAACATTCAAACCACCTATTTGAAAGGACTTATTTGACACAGGTTATTGTAGTTTTGAAACCGGGTGGTTTTTTTCACCTAAACAAACAGAACCCCCACCCACCCCCGCAGCCAGCCTCTGGCCTCATTTCAGCAATGTTTTGCTTACAGACGTGTGACTCCTTTTCTGTGCCTAACTGGCGAAGTGTGCGGTGAACAGGCAACAGTTTTGAAGCTCTGATTTCTTGAAACCGCAGGGATATTGTTGAGCAAACAGTATGCTCCCACTCCCCCCAAAGATGCAGATAAAATTCAGGTGAATGAGCACTGCATTAATTCCACTCACTTGGGAATGGGGTTTTTTCCAGGTTCAGGTAGGCAAAGTTGTCATTCCAGGTCTGCTGGAGCCTCCATCTACTGTATTAGTACAGCCTACGTCGGATATCCTGGCCTACAGCAGGCAATATGGTAATCTACTAATGAGTCATTCTGAAAGAGATTATCACAAATCCACAACGGAGGCATGAGAAACTGCTTTCTAATGCCTATTATAATACCTATCTGTCACCATTACTTATTGCATACTTAGACCTGCAGGCAGCGCTCTACATTTCCTCCTGGACTAAGCTGAAATATAAAAATGATCAATTTCAATGTCCCAGCCTTAATATTAGGGGTCAAATATTTGCTCAGGGACAATACAGAATATATGAATAAAACAAATATTACAAGGAGGATAGTATGCAGTCATACAGAGTCAGGAGGCAGGCAGTCGTGTGCTTTTTGAATGCAAACCACGACGGCGGATAAAATTACAGCCTATGTTATTCACTAAAGTCCATATTGCTACTCATTAAACGGGATCAGGTCCACCCTGTACCCTGCAGAGGGGTAGATATTTTGCTGCTGCAGGAGAGAACCAGGTTGTTTAATTCTGAGAAGCCAAGTTAGGTTGGAAAACAGTGTTGTTGTCTTTATATCCTTGATACCACCAAGGGCACATGAAAGTCTTTGTTATGTCAGAAAACAACTTGGTTTTCATTGACACACCAAAGTCATAGCTGTTGTCCCTGAGATTGATTTAAAATGTTTTGCAGCAGGGAGCTGCTTTCCCAGCCCAGGGAAGTGAAATGTGATAATCCCGAAGGTGCACAACAGATATTATCCATCTGTCCTGGGGGTTGTTGACAACTGTCCCTGTGGTCACTGTTCAAAGATAAGCTAAAAATCAGAGGGTTTGTGCACAGCTAAGATGTAAATTCTGGCGTTCTCTTGAACATTTATTCATCAAATAACTGAGAAAGACAAGTGAAAAGCAACCTGAAAGGCACAAATTTGTGTTCTTTTTGTTTTAAATTTGTTGTTATTCATATTTGAAAATCATAACTCTTATTTCCACCTGAGATTAAACATGATGGATTGTCCATGTTCCCAGGGGTCAAATATCACCATCCTGCCACATCTCCTCAATGAAATGCAGACTCTTTGGGTGACCCAGAAACAAGCACATACTTTTGTAACAGACTTCAACCAAACTTGAGCTGCTTGAACTTTTGAATTTCTTATCAGGTCTCACGGTAACTCACGGTTACCGAAATTAGGACTGACATTAATGAGAGCGCAGAGCAGAGTTTGGGTCACGATCTCCAGCAAAACATGCTGAACAGAATTTTGATGAGTCGATACAGATTCTACATCTTTTCAGCAAACAGATATCGGAGTCTAAAATTGAAAACCTTTCTGTGTATTTTGTGATCTAAGCTTGAAATCACTTGACAAAACTTTATAGTAGATCAGGATGATTTGCTTGATCCATTTAATGCCAGGTGGAGTTAAGCTACTGTATTATTTTCCTGTGTTGAGGACTCTATTGTGGGACTGAAAGGATTACAGAGCCCTAATGATGCTGGAGCTTCCCATAGAACATTAATCCTCCTGACACTGATGTTATTATTGAAGCTCCGGCCTTGCCCAATCAATGTTAAATTCATCACAGCTTCCCCTTTGGCCATAACTTGATTAACTACACTTAGGTCCAATTCATAAACATTCTGTGAATCTCAGCGGGGCCCTCAGAAGCCACTCGTTTTGCCGGTGATCAATTCGGCTCACTCCTTGTCAGTTTCGCCCAGCAGCTCAGACACCTGTTAGGATTATACTCATCACATCTCCTTCACATTTCAGCACACTGCTGATTGCTGATTGGAGTTCCTGCAGACTGCATTGAAGGCAGGTTCTGATTCTGAGTATTGCCTTGGGGCTCACAGTCGGTCCCAGTGAAAGCCTTCAAACACTCCTGTAAGAATGGTCACAGGCCAACAACAAAAACATCACCAGGCGCACTTTTTAAAGGAACAAAGGCTTGGCAGCAGGAAAACATCTGCCTGATTAAGTTCTGCC